>PVKE010010974.1:0-41296 GCA_004027555.1 Craseonycteris thonglongyai
TTTTAATTTTTGTTTATTTATTTATTTTTGACAGAGGGAGAGAGAGAGAGAGAGAGAGATACAGAGACAGAGAGAGAACTGAACCGGGGGAGCTCCCAGTTCAGCATATGGGTCCGCGCGGGCCAGGACTGGGATTCAATCCTCGGTCCCTGGCGCTGCAAAGTGAGCGCTTAACCTACTGAGCCATCCCAGCTTCCCCCATAACTCTATTTTTAAATACAAAATTCATTAAATAAATTATATCCATATTAAATATTAAATATTACTAAACAGTAAACAAAATTATCTTGTAGAAGAATTAAATGTTGACATGGGAAAATGTTCATGATGTGGTGGGAAGTAAGAAAAATAAGTTATAAAACAGTATGAATACTGTGATTCCATTTTTATGAAGACAACTGTATAACAGAAAGGTATTAAACCAAAACTTTTAATAGTTGTTACCTCTGAGGATAGTTGGTATTATAACTGTGTTTGTTTTTTTGTGCTTCCCCCCCCCCACATTATATGTGAGTTTCTCAGATTTTCTGCATTGACTATGTATTACATTTGTAAGTTTAATATAAAAATAAAAAAGGAGGATTTATGAGGATTGTGAGAACTAAATTAGATGCTGTGCAAATCCAGATATACTTACAATAAATGACGATTCCCTTCCCCGTTTACTCAGAAATAATTTTAGACTATTTTATATTCTGAATAAATAATAGTCACATTCAAACTTTTAAAAATATGGAAGTGGGAATTCTCCCTCCTACTTCAGGCCTCCAGCCATTCACTTCCTTGTTCTATAGGCAACCAGTGTTCTTGGTTTCTTACATTTCCTTTAGAGAAAAGGTATGCATATGTAAGCAAACAAAGTTATGCATTCTTTTCACTCCTTTTTCTTTTGCATTTTTATTTTATACTCTTTCTATTGGTGATCTTTCTATATCAGTATGTGTAGATATGGTAGTAGTACATAGCTGCTCCATCATACATTTAACCAGTCCCCATGGGTAAACATTAAACCCAGTGTTGTCTTTTGGAGGTGGCCTAGATGCAAGGACAGCCTGCACTTTAGGAATAACCTCCCTGCCTCTGGTCTTTTCTGAGCTCACAGTTATCTCCTTCTCCATGAAATCCTGTCATATCTTAACCTTAGCTTCTAAAGCTGAGGGGCTCTAAGAGACCTTGTACTGGTTACAACTCAAATTTGTACTAGCTGTAGTCTTTTTCTCCTTCCTTCCTTCCTTCCTTCCTTTCTTCCTTCCTTCCTTCCTTCCTTCTTCCCTTCCTTCTTTCATCTTCTTTCTTTTTGGCAGTGATTGGGTCTGGTATGATTCTGAAAAAACTTTTATGTAGGATCTAAGAGCTAATAGCCATGCGCTATGTATTTAATAAACTGTTCTTTCTGTGAGTTTCTCTTTCTATATCCTATGTATTTCTGTGCTATTTCCCACCCTGTCTTTTCTCTGGAGAAGGTAGTGAGTACTATGAATCTGAGCTTCTAGACCACCTCAATAGTTTCCTCATCCTCTTTATTATCATGGAGTACCAGGAAATAGGACTCTGGTGTTGTCACTGAACCTCACACCCTTGGTAACAAATGGAGTTTAGTGACAATGAGGAGCCAGGCCAGGGGTTACAATGGTAACAGGGGGGAGTGGTAGTTGGATCTGCTGGGTCCTGCCAGATGATTAGTGTGGATGTACAAGGTTAAGTGAGAAGGGCTTAGCCTACATTAAATCTGCATGAGAATCTCTTTAGTGGTAATCCAGGAGAGGTAATTAGGATCTAAGCCAATAAGAATAGCCGAATCCCTAACCACATTAAGCCTGTAAAGAGAATAATTTGAATCTTTGGTTAATTTCTTGATTAAACTGATATTGACTGACTACTCATTACATGGAAAGTAGTCTATTAGATGATTCTGTAGGCTCTATTTTAGTGTTTTACACATTATGATTTTGCCTTTTGCTGGGGTCAGTCACTAAGTCGTGCAGTTTTTTTCATTGCTGTTGCCACTAACTTTTGTGGCCTTTCAAGTCGCCCCACCTCCCCCACTTCCAGGGTTCAGCCTGTAAACCAGAGTGTAAGTCCTTGAAAGTCACAATTTAAATCAGAGCAGTCACAAAAGTAGACAACTGATTAGGAAGGCACGTAGAACGAGCTTAAATCAATGTTGTCTCAACTGAACTGATCAGGGTCAGTGAAAGTCATTCCATAGAACCAAATGGAGTACCACGTGCCCCCAGTCACTGGAGATAATGACCTTGGGTACAATTATCAGACTAATTTCTTTTTACATCAATGTAGACTTGATGTCCAGTAATATATATATTGTACCTTTAATGGGCTTTTAATGATGAAAAGGATCAAAAGCATTTTAGATCTGTGCCTGCACCATTAGTTTCCATTCCAGAAATTCTCTGTAATTACCGCAGCTGCTTCTCCAAGCCTTCCAAGAGCACTGTGTTCCTGTGAACATATCTGCACAGCTAATAGCAACCAGCACAGAGCCAGGTCGCATGCAGGTTCCAGGGGAGTGGTCACTGGAGGTGGTGAAAGACAGGGTGGGGCAGGAGAGGGAGTGACAATGGGAAGGGGTGAAGGACTAAGATGTTCAGAGCCAGGAGTGTCAAGATCTCTAAGCCCTGGTTCTTTTCTCTCTCCTCACAGAGAGTTCCAGACTTACAGAGTGAAATATGAGTTGCTATAAAACTCTGTATTGGTTTCTGCAAGTCATATTGAAAAAACTAACACTTCTTGGTAATTCTTCATGCTCCCTCATCCCATTTGTAAAGGCCTGGCAGAGACAGGAGCGAATGTGGGGCATATGATACAAGGTGCCCAGCTGGTGTAGACATATCTGGATAGGAAGAATTGAGGGGATGGATCTAAGGGAGAGTGATACTTCCTAGGCAAGGGAGGTGTCCACATGGAGTGGTTAGTGTATTGTTTACTCTTTTGAATCCCTAACCCCAAGATCCATTGTCTGCCATTCTTCGTGACTTGGGAGGCTGATCACTATGGACTGCATTACTCAGACTCTCTTGTCCTATAGCTTCCAATTGGCTTTGGCCATAGGGAGGCCTTGGTAGGAGAGCTAAGGGTAGCAGGAGAGAAGAGTCAGGGTATTTCTTCCTCCACTCCCTTTCTGCTTGCATATGGCAATTCTGAGAGTGGTTGCATCGCCTACAACTATGGCTTCTGTTAGGAAGTCCTTCTTCCATGGCTCCTTCCCCTCTTACTGGGCTCTGATAACATGTTGTCCTCTCCTTGCCCTGAAACTGGGTGTGGTATGAGACTCCTGTTTTGCTAGTCCCTGGAGGCCTCAAAGTTCCTTATAGAGTCCTTTAACTCCATTCACACCTCTGTAGTACCGTCATTAAATTCAAAATCCTTGCTAGGCTGTGTCATCTGTTCCCTGTGAGAACTCTAATTGATATAATGGGTGTATCAGAGACTGCCTAATGTTTACCGATCCGACTTCCTTTTCCTTATGTACACATAAGAAGACTACATTTTCAGTTCTCCCTTGCATTTAGGTTGAGGCTATGGTGACCTTGTTCTGACCAATTGGATAATGTATATAGCACTTCCAACCTGGACACAAAACTCCTGTACAATTGCCCCCACCCCTTTCCTCTTTCAAGGTAACTTTGAAAGCTATATGTTCAGGGTTGCAGTGTCTCAAGCTGGAAGAAGTTGGATCCCTGAGTCATTCCTTGGAGAAGAATTGCCAAACTCTATTCAACTATAATATGAGTGAGAAATAAGCCTTTATTTTGTTGTGCACTAAGATTTTGAGAATGGTTTGTTATTGCAATTAAGGTTAATTACCTTAACTAATTCAGTGGAGGTATTGAATGAAGAGGTCACCTAAAGCAATGGATATACAAGGCATATGTACAGAGAAGTATATAATCCTTTTTTAAAAGATCTACTTTATTGTTTTTGACAGAGAGAAAGACAGAGACAGAGAGAAGGGGGAGGGCCCAGAGCAGTCTCCATAGTTGTACATCATCAGTTTTCGACATAGTTTTATTCCACACAGGTGGGCAGGGGGCTGCACTGGGCAGGAACTGGGCTGGGGGCCTCCTGCATGGGAGGCACACTCCCATAAGCTGGAGGCAGAACCAGGGGCCTCCCACATGGGAAACACACCCCAGTTCAGCATATGGGTTCACATGGGCTGGGGCCGGGACCGGGACTTGATCCTCTAACCCCGGGCCTGCAAGGTGAGCCCTAAACCCGCTGAGCCATCCCAGCTTCCCAGTATCTAACCTGCCAACTTGGGTGAAACTTCAATGAGGTTAGCAAAGTGTATAATGTTATTGCTTTGTGAAAAGAACGGATTTGGATATCAGAGTTGAGTTTAAAAGCAGTCTTTACCACTTCTAGCTATATAATCTTGGGCAAGTTACTTAATCTTCTTAGGTTTTTTAATATGTAAAACAGGGGAAAATAGTGCCTACCTTACAAGGTTCTTTTGTGGATGGGTGACATATTTTTATAAGATAACAGTTGGTATTCAATAAAACTTCCCTCTTTTTCTTTCCCAGCTGTGAATTTTAAACGCAGTGCCTTTAGTACTAGTAAATTCAATTTTTGGCACACCTGTTTCCAAATCTCTAATGGCAGAGGACAATTCACATTATCTTGAGCATCCTGGTAAATGTTTTGAATATTGACCAGGAAAGAGGGAAATCCTTTAAGTCTTGGACTCAGGCATACGCTCTGTCACTTCTCTGACCTCTAGGGCCCCATCTTGAAATTTGCAAGCCACCTAACACATGTATCAAGTCAAGCAAAAACAGACTTTAGAGACCCAATGTCATCCTTACTTCATGACTTTGAGTGTGGATCCTGGGGCTTAAGTGTCCTCTGAGAAAGTAAAGAGAAAGGACTCCCTGTGGAAACTTTCTTAGGATCAAGAGAGCTCATCCAGCCATCCAGAAAATAGGTATTTAGTGCCTAGTACACACATATGTGAGGAATACTTACAGGTTCTGTAGTACATACAAAGAGAGATACACCCTGCCCTGAAGAGCTTACATTCTTGCAGAAGAGAAGATAATCTATCTCCATAAATAACTATAAGACCAGCATGTAATAAGCACAGAAGATAATATGCGAAGTGCTGTGGAACTCAAGAGAAGGGAAACCCATTCTGGCTAGAGGGATCAGGGAGCATTTGAGTAAATCTGGAAGCTAAGGCAGGATTTGAACATAGAGGAAGGGAGAGTCAAACATGGGGATGTGGAAAAGACCCACAGAATAATGGGGCTAATTAGAGCACTACTGCCTAAAGGGAAGTTGAGAGAAACAGTTTTAGAAATGTCACCTGAAAACAGATTGTGCAGAGCCTGCATGTTAGACCAAGATGTTTGTGACGAGGGCAGAGGCAGGCCATCGAAAGTTTCTAAGCATTGGAGTGGTGTGCACCCTGGAAGATTAGTTGGGGAGTTGTGCTCAGCATCGTCAGAGACAGCAGGAGATGGAGATAAGGAGAGGGCTGATTAGAAGACCTTCAGCCCTCCAGGTAAACCTTAGTATGGGACTAAACTAGGGTCGAAGCTATAAGAGAGTAAAGAATGTTAGAATCATTTGATACGTATTTATTACGTATGTGTTCTGTGTCAGTCACTGTAGGGGATGAAATTCATAAACAGAATTCTTGTCTCTTAGGTGCTTAAGCTATGACTGGAGGAGTGAATCAGTCAAGGAAAGTTTGTCCTTTCCAAAGTTTTTCCCTTATGGCCACACAGCATAAGCATGAGCTAGTTTATTCCCCCACTCTGCGCCCTGTCAACAGCCTCCCATCTCCACCTCAATAACACCATATATAACACAGGGTGTAAAATTTTAAGTTAAGATGTGGTCTGCTGTCCACCCTTATTTAACAAACACCATATAGCACTTACTATCTTCAATATAATAGTTTAAGAGCTTTATAAATACTGCATCATTTTATCATTATAACAATTCTATTAGGTAGAGTCTGTTATCATTCACATTTTATACATGAGAATGTGGAGACACAGGGAGATTAGATAATTTCCCCAAAGTCACACAACTAGTAAAGTAGCAGATCTGGGATTTACTCCTAGGAGTCTGGGTCCAGACCCCGACACGTAACAGCTACATTGTGCGGCCTCCCTGCACCACTGCTTTCCCTCTGCCTCACTACAGTGAGTCTCAGCCAGAAGGCAACTGCTCTCAGACTTTACCCATCCCCACGAATCAGTTCTCTTCTTGGTGTGTGATGTGGTCCAAGGTGACAGCCATAGCTGGAATCAGCTGACTGATGTCTGCTGCGGTCATGGTGTACTCAATGATGAACCTCACTGCCCCTTCCTGCTGGGTCGCCTGCCCAGAACATGGTTGGGGACATCAACAAAAGATAGCAGGCGAATGAAAGGTGGTCCTGAACCAATGGGATCTTTCACCCCCTCTTCAGAGCCTTCAAGTTATGCTGCTGCTCAGCACGGCACTCTGGAAGAGGGAGATATAATGGCAGGACTTAGAGGGTGGACTCTGGCATCTACTACCTGGGGACGCGTGGAGAAGTCATTTAACATTTCTAAGCATCAGTTTCCCAATCCATAAAATGGGGTTTTCTTCATACCACGGTGGTGAGAGTCAATGAAAAAATTTCTTAACCCGCTAAACATCGTGCCTGACATATAGCAAGTGCTGAGTAGATGTCAGCAGTGGCCATCTCACCCGGTTAAGAACAGACTCTTCATCTGGTCTGTGATGCTGGACACAAAAGTACTCAGAAGCCCCAGGATGGCTCTACAGTCCCTTATTCAAGAAAATAACTAAACTATCCCAATATTTTTGGAGTGGAGAAACCAGCAACTTTGAGCCCTGCTGTACAAAGATGTGTGTTGTTATTATTCTTGCATTGCATTGTACATTGCTTGGCAAGGCAATATTGAGTCACAGTTAAAGCTCTAGACTCTGGAACCAGACAGCCTAGATTTAAATCTCTGCCATTTAGCAGAGCCTCAGTTTCATTGTCTGTAAAAAGATGATGGTATCCTTTTCGTAGGGTTGTTGGAAAATAAAGTGAGTTAATACAGGTAGTCTTTCTAACAATATTTCATACATTGTCAGATTCAGTAAGCATTAGCTATTAAAATGGCATTCATTTGGATTAAACTTGTAAACCTTTTTTTCTGGAAAAGAAGCCTGGGGTAGATTTTTCTTCTTTAGAGAAGAGAGAGAACCCATCAAATCTAGGAAAGGCTATAAACCAGATTATTGAGGATGGGAGTTTTCCCATCTCACAGCTGGGAGATGGGGAAAGGCCAACGCTATGGATTTAATCATAAGCCTGGCAAAGACAGGGTTGACCCCAGGCACTGACATGGACATGGGGGTCCCCTAGAAGGCCAGGATGAAGAGGGCAGTGAGCTTTATATCTGAGGCTTCTCAGTGAGTAAGACCGTCACTCCTTGGTCTTCCTTGGAGACAACCCAGGGGCTTTGAACTTCTGCCATTCCCTTCACCTCCACACCGAAAATGAGCGCTCGCTACATAAGCCTTTCACCTCAGGCCTATAGGGGCTTCCTTTGCCCCCTCAAAGGCCGTCATACAAGACATAGAGCAGGAGTAGTGGCACACAGGGCAAGACCACTGGTAATCCATGGCACCGTATGCTACGTGACAAAGCGAAACTACAGAATCAGGAAGCCTGGGTTCTACTCGGAGTTCTACCTCTGACATACTCATAAACTAGCAGGTGAGCCTTAGGTGAGTCACTACACATTGCTAACCAGGGATTTCCTCATCTGTGAAATGCTCTCATGCCGACCCTCAATGTACTGGATAATCTCTAAGTAACATCCTCTCGGTTCTGAGATGTTATAAGTATTCAGACAATAACCCCATTAGGAGATCCAAGGAGGGACAGATCAATGCGGTTGAAGTGCTCAGAGGTTTCATGGAAGAGGTAAACTTGGGAGGGTTTATGAAGGCAGAAGGGAGGAAGTTCTCTTGTCCCCATGGAGTTTTAAACCCATCCCGACAGCTGGCAACTTTTGGGGCCTGTTTATCAAGCCAGAAGAATATCTCTCCAGGGAGTCTCAGTCCCTTCTCACTGCAAGATGCCATCCAGCCACACAAAAGGAGCCAGCAAAGCCTCAAGCTGAGGTGTGAGCCCACTGAACTGTCGCCTACCTTAAAGCCACTTGGGACCATCTCCTTTCTAAATTTTTTTTTTTTTTTTAAGATACTTTTATTTATTTATTTATTTAATCATTTATTGGTTTTGACAGAGAGAGAGAGAGAGAGAGAGAGAGAGAGAGAGAGAGATAGATAGAGAGATACATAGAGAGAGAACTGAACTGGGGGCACTCCCCAGTTCAGCATATGGGTCCGCACGGGCCGGGGCCGGGGTCAGGGCCGGGATTCGATCCTTGGTCCCTGGCACTGCAAAGTGAGCGCTTAACCCACTGAGCCATCGGGCTTCCCCCCATCTCCTTTCTAGCCAGAGGGAATGCTTCCTATTTGTCTCTTATCACGTCCCAGGTCAATGGCAACAAATATCCCTTAGACTGGAGAGATTGTCTAGGAAACAAGACTGAGGGTCCTTGGTGAGCACACAATGCAACACACAGATGATGTAGAACTGTGCACCTGGAACTTATGTGATTTTACTAGCAACTGTCAGCTCAATAAACTTGAAAAACGAAGAGAGGAAAAGAAAAAAGAATAGAAAAGACAAGACTGAGGCTCCGTACCAGGGCTGGACCCCACTGTTCTCTCTGAAGGGTGCTCATCATTCATGAGCAGGAATGTGGGTAGAATGTAGTCACAGGACCTGCCATCCCCCTTCTTATCATCATTCCCACAAAGGAAGTGTCCTGGACACTTAGGTGCCACCCCCTAAAATGGCTCAGACTGTCAAGCCCTGTTTACTCCAACTTAGTGACACAGAAGACCCTGGCTGTCTTTCTAAGCAAATTAGATGTCCAAGAAAGGTTAGAAGGAAAGGAGACAAATCAGACCCCAAGAAGACGGTGTTGTGAGAGCATTGTGGAAAGCTGATGGGAATGAAATTTTATGCTCTGTGCCTTTGCTCTGACCTCAATTTTTTTATTCCTGGCTCTTTTTTAGGGGCCCTCTCTTCCCTCTAGAAAAGATGTACAATGAGGTTATTCTTTATAACAGGGGCCATCTGCCTATTGCCTGTGTTAGGAAGGTGACATGTTTCCCTTTTCTCCTAAAGGTCAAGCTATTCTACTCTTCTGTGAGTCTAGTGTGCTTATCATGACTGACAGCCAGACTCTGATGGATGTCAAGTGATTGCAATAGCTCCAAGGTAAGAACTCGCCTCTTCTAAGTAGGCAGCTGTGGGGGCTTGCTGCGTTAGGCTAAGAGACAGTGTCCAAGTGAAAGTGCAGAGGCTCGTGGTGAGAACTGCCCCTTCATAAACCCTCCTGATGATCAGTTTACTGCAGTCTAATCCATCCAACCCTCAGTTCTTTCATTGACCTCCAGAGTCACTTGGGAGCAACCAGCCTCATTAACTGCAGTTCTCTCAGGCTCCCGACCTTGAATCTGCCCTCAGCTTTTTCTGGCTAGTAACGTGGAGGGTTATGATTTCAATGTCACAGACAAAGGATTTTTCAGCGTCTTTTTTTCCTTTACCACTAGAAGACTAAATGCAGTAGGAAACAGGTCTCTTTCTGGGTCATTTATTTATTTTTTTAAATTACACTTCAGAGTTAAGATCTGGGGAAGCTGGGATGGCTCAGTGGGTTAAGCACTTGCTTTGCAGCCCAGGAGTCTGGGGATTGAGTCCTGGCCCCAGCCCGTGAAGACCCATATGCTGAACTGGGGTGTGGCCCCAGTTCAGTTCTCACTAAGGTGAGCTTCCCATGTGTAGGAGGCCCCTGGTTCAGGCCCCAGTTCACCGGGGCATGCCTCCCATGTGGAAGGCCCCCAGCCCAGTTCCCGCCCTGCGCAGCCCTGCCCACCTATGTGGAAAGAAACCATACTGAAAACTGATGGCGCGCAACTATGGAGACTATTCTGGGCACTCCCCCTTCTCTCTGTTTCTCTCTGTCTCTGTCTCTCTCTGTCAAAAAACAATAAAATAAATCTTAAAAAAATAAGTCTTAGTTCCTACCATGTTACATTGTTTTCTAAAATTGAAAGGTCATTAATGCTGACAAACATTGTACTGTAGCAAATGAGTAATGATGCCTTCTTTCTATGATAAGAAGACTTGATCCTCACTTTTTAATTTTTCCAACACCTGTCTTTAAGAAAAAAAAGTGAATCTCAGTCACAGAATGACCCAGCTGGAAGGAACCTTAGAAATCATTCAATGAAGCTTCTCGTTTTTGAGATGAATGAATGAGTTTTGGAGGCATGAAGTGACGTGAAAACTCAGAAAATATGGCCTTAGAAACATAGTTCCTAGTGACCCTGCTCTTCCTCCTCTGTGGCCTGGGAAGAGTTAGATGCTCTTCATGTTCCTATTTTGTGGTCTGGCCTTGTCATCTTGAAAAAAACATACATAAAACAGAGATGATGTTAAAAAGCGGAATATTCCACTTCAGAGTTTCATGATAAGGAAACTCCTCTCTTTCCTGGCCAGTTCCCCACACTCCACTCCTAATTCCTTGGGCACTCTGGGAATCCATTTTAGTGTGTACTGGATCTTCGCTGGCTGTGTGAGGCATGTCTGGTATTGCTTCTTCTCTCCCTGATTCAGACCCCAGGAACAGCTGATTGGAGCAGAGAGAGGGAGAGGGAGAGAGAGAGAGAGAGAGAGAAAGAGAAAGACATCTGTCCCTAGGGAGCCCCATTCACAGACTGATCATCTGCCAATGACATCGCCTGCTTCCTAATGCTGAAATTGTGGTTAGTTGGCAGTAGGTACTAGACTTGGAAGGCAGCACAGATCTGGGGTACTAGTGTGGCTATGTTGGGCCTTGTGCAGAAACAGTAAGCAGAAAGGCTAATTTTTCAAAAGAAGGAAGAGGATGGATTAAATACAGGGACATAAGGGCATAAGCTACCATGTTCACCAGAAAAATGGAAAGAACAGCCTCAGTTCTTGATGATTTCTGATGTCATGAGGCTATTACTTCATTTTCAACCCTTGGCTGGCATGGATTTTCAAAATCTGTTATCCCTTGTCTTTTATTTGTATTGACTTGAGTCCCTTACAACCACAAGATCTCTTACCTTGCACCATCCGTGTGTATAAGTCTTGTTCCTCAAATCAGGAACATGCTCTCAAAGGCCAGAGGTTTATGTCTTAGCCTTTAAAAAATCTTTCCAGGTCACTTGTACATGTGACAGCTGTTGAAAGATTGGGCTAAAAGGCTTTCTGGAAATCCAGTTCTGTGAACCCTTTTAAACATTTACATCAATTGGCCTTGAGGAAGCCCTTTTGAGCTTTCTAATATAAAGCTATGCAATATTAATTGACATTATAATTTTAAGGGAAATGAATTCCAATGTGTCTTGCGGAGCCCTAATTTCCCCAGGCATTTTTGCCGGCAGGTTGACATGGGATTACAGGGATTGTAATGACACCGGCGTCTCTGGCTCATGGAGCACCTCAGGCCCTCACAGTGCCCCTCTACTATTTTTGTGTCTCACTTGTGATAAAAAAAGTCTGTTTCTCCAGAGGTCACTGATGGTCTACCATCTCCCACTGACCTACCTTCAACCCATCCTATTACCTTCTCACCTCCTCGTCCACTCCTATGCCACCACCAGTGCTGTCTTCCAAGTGCAAACTTTTTTTTTTAAGATTTATTTTATTGTTTTTTTTTAATGTTTATTTATTTATTTATTTATTTTTGACAGAGAGAGAGAGAGAGAGAGAGAGAGAGAGAGAGAGAGAGAGAGAGCTACAGAGACAGAGACAGAGACAGAGAGAGAACTGAACTAGGGGAGCTCCCCAGTTCAGCATGTGGGTCTGCACAGGCTAGGGCCAGGATTTGATCCTCGGGCTCCTGGGCTGCAAAGCGAGTGCTCAACCCACTGAGCCATCCCAGCTTCCCCCAAGTGCAAATCTTATCACATGATTCTCTTTATGCCACCCACCTGTGGCATATACTGTTAGTTTGTGATCCTCAGCCATTCTCAACACTGCTCTTTGCTTGCAGAACTGGCTTCCTGTGAAAGATGCCAAAAGTGCCAAATAATCACCCTCCCATATTCCCTTGCAGCTGGAGCATAGGGATGAGACCCAGTTCTGGCCAACTGAATCTGAGGGGAGACTTCTGAAAGTTCCCGGGAAATACGTTTCTCCTAAGTAGAAAACATGCAAGGGAGAAAGTTCTCATGCTTTGCGATTTTGTGTCTTGAAGCCATGATGCTTGGACATCGACTCCCATATTGTGATCCTGGAGGGAAACTGACCCTAATCCTATGCTGATGAGTTCCTGAAGCTTTCTATTGCTGAATTTTTTAACATATAAGAAAATTATAATTGTCTTATCATTGAAGCCACTTTTAGGTGAGTCCCCACCTTTTTTTTCTTACAGGCAAAAGCAACCTAAGATTTGTCCGCAGATCCCTACAAGGAAAAATCCAACTTCCTTAGCGTGGGTACATAGGCCTTCACAAGTGTGCCCTGTATCCGGCTCCAGTTTTATTTTTTGTCATATCCACCTTGCGTTTCCATTGCCCAGCTACATCAAACTATTTGCCAAATGGGTCAAGCTTTATAAGCCCCAGCCTGGAATGTCCTTTCCTGCCCTGGTGAACACTTACTCATGTTACAAGATCCAATTCAAGCTTTTGTTGACCCTTTATACCTTTTGTAGAGTGGAATGTCTCCTTCCTTTGTACCTGTAAATACTTCTAATAGTAGTAACACCTGTATTTCTTTGTTTACCTGTCTGACACTCCTTCCAGCTCCAAGTTCTTCTGGGGCAAGGCCATGTATATTTTTTCTTCAGGTTGGTATACCCAGTGCAGATGCTGAATAAATGTTGTTGTTTTTATCCATAAATAGGTAAATAATTGAATGAGTGATTCAATTAATTAGTTGATCCCTATTCTCAGCTTTCCTTAGTATTCTCAGCTTTCCTCAGCATAATTTTAGGCTTTCGTTTTTGGTTGGTTTTAAGTGTGTGAGTCTGACAGCCCATTTCAGACCAGTGCTGCTCAAACTTCCGTGTGCAAGAAAATCACCTGGGAATCGTTTTAACGAGCAGGTTATGCAGTGGGTCTGCCTGGAGCCCGAGAGTCTGCATTTCCATGAGCTCCTGCTGATGCTGCTGGTGGTCCAAAGAACATATGCTGCACAGCAATGTCATCAAGACAGCAGGACCCTAAAGGCCAGACGATGCACCTGTCTGTCCATAAGTGGATGAAGCCCTGAAAAAAACAAGTGGACTCTTAATTGAAGATGACAGTTAGGTGACAGAGAACATACTGTGTATCCATTATTCCCTTCCAGCAGCTTTGGTCTCCTCTGGAAATCACCTCCTTCAGTTGATGGGCTGAGCTTTTTTGGAGCTCTTAGTTCCCATTTTCTGCAGCTGGAATACAGCCTACGCCACAAATGTGTCTTCCTTTGTAGCTTTGTGGTAATTGTCAGGAGTTCTGCTGAGCTGAGAGAGAGAAAGCACTGAGGTGTTAGAGCACTTGATTAAAGCAACCGGCCAAAAATGAAACAGTTAAGCCATTAATCAATCACCTACTGCTATGGTATAAGCAAGAGTCTAAAACTAGAAAAGATATGACATCCCCTGATCCATTTCACCCCATGGAAATACACACCAGACCAAGGTCAGGTGGTCAGTGTAGATGTGGGGGTTGTCTAGCTATTAAGGGAGCTGAAGAACAAAAGATTTCAGTTTTATGAACCCTGAGTTGTAGGGAAAGTGAGGGGGAAGGGCTAGGAGTGGAAAAGAACTGGGCACTGAGTCAGAATGGGAAAAATATCTTCATGGTTTTCCTTCCACACCCACGTCCCAACCCCCATAAGGAGGCCTCAGCAGAGATGGCTATCTGAAGAGGACTTTTACCCAAGTCCCCAGTTAGACCTAGGAATGAAAGTGACTTTGAGCTAGGACTGTGTCATTATATGAAGAGCATGGCTGGCCACGGGGCCTGAGTACCTGACCACATTCCCTCCAGGATCTGTGATGTTTGGGCTGTGCACCAAGGCTGCTGTGGGGAGGGTGGCTTCCCCCAGGCCTGCCCGGCAAAGCCTTTGTAATGACCGATGATCAGGCCTTAAAAAAGGTCAGACAATCACACATAGATTTTTAACCAGGAGCTGTATTCCTCAGTAGTCGTTCTCGCCAAAGTGTTCAGTTGAAATTCATTCATATTCATATTCATTCTCTCTGTCTCTCTCTCTCTCTGTCTCTCTTTCCCCTCCCTCTTCCTTTTCCCCTTTACCTCCTCCCTAGCCCCCCCCCACACCTTCTACCCCCTACAATCCTACTCATCCTTCACAGTTGTATTAGTTACTTATTATTGCATAACAATTTACTCCAAAACTTACTGGCTTAAAACTAACACTATCCCACAGCTTCTGAGCCAGAAATTGAGGTTTGGCTTAGGTGGGTGCCTCTGGTTCAAAATCTCTCATAAGACTAAAAGCCATCAGCCAGGGCTGCAGTCTCATGTCAACTAAGGGAGGGACCACTTCCTGCCTCACTCGCGTGGTCATTAGCAGTGTTCAGTTCCTTTCTGGCTACTGCCAGATAGTCCACCTAACTTTCTTGCCGTGTGAGCCTCCCCTGAGAGCAGAGATGTCCAATCGTTTGGCTTCCCTGAGCCCCATTGAAAGAAGAATCATCTTGGGCCACACATAAAATATGCTAACACTAATGACAGCTGATGAGCTAAAAAATAATATCACAAAAGTTCTCATAAAGTTTTAAGAAAGTTTACACATTTGTGTTGGGCCTCATTCAAAGCTGTCCCGGGCTGCATGCCACGCATGGGCTGCAGGTTGAACAAACTTGCCCTAGGACATCGTATAACATGGCAACTGGTTTCTCTCAGTGCAGTGGGCAAGTGAGGGAGCGAGTGAGAGTGAATACCTAAGAGGGAAGGTGCAGTCTTTTTACAGCCTAATGTCAGGAGTAATAGCTCATGACTTCTGTATTCTGTGTGTTAGAGCCAGCCCACAGGAGTGGAGGGTACCAGGATTATTCAAGTTTAAATACCAGGAGGTGGGGATGTTGGGGGCCATCCTAAAAGTTGCCAGTCACTAAGGCCCAGCCAACATTTTGCCCCTTACCTAACAATTTCTTTGGCATACTATAGAGTTGTTTTTTTCTATAAGCAAGTTTTTCATTTTATTCCATTCTGTACAGTTTTCTTATGATCCAAGAGTCTGGGGTTTCTCTTTAAAATGCAACTCCAACTTTCTAGGAGGAAAGACCACTAGGTCTTGTTCCTCACTACTCTTAGAGTCCCCACTGTACCCATCCCAAGCCTAGAGCTATGATAAATATTTGTTGATTATGATCAACTCTCCACTTCAATTTATTTAAACTTTTCTTTTTCAGTCTAGCTTTCTGAGGCTCTGGGATTTCTGTGGGAACGTTTATATTCAGAGTCTTTTCCTGCTGAGCAAACAGACCTTGTCTGAGACCATAATCCTTGCTGGGAGGGTGAGAGAGGGTTATTGTTTACACTCTGGAGCTGTCTTCTCAAACCTTTAACGCTGGGATTTAGCTATTGAGAGACATAGGAAGGATTTGGAGCCCCCGATGACAGAGAAAAGAAGAAAGGCCAGAGAACTAGCACTTTATGTTGAATATCTCATTTAATCCTCCCCAAAACATGAGGTAGAGTTTGTCACCCCTATTTTGGAAACAGGGTTTGAAGCTTCACTGCTAGCAAGGAACCCAGACCCCAAAGTCTCTCCTTCACCCATGCCTTATACATCTAGGTGTGATTTCCAGAATGATTTACCTCAAATCAGGGTCCTTCCTATTGGGGCTATGCAGCGTCTAACCCTATTCACTATAACTTCTGCTGCCTGTTTATATATCCTGAGATGCCCAGTAAATACCTGATGATTGAACTCCATCTCTTCGAAGGGAAAATGGTCAGGGGTCTTCCACACTCACTCCCCAACGCCAGGCAGAACGTTAAACCCACCCAGCAGGTGCACCTGACCGCAGGAGTGGAGAAGTTGAGGGATGTAAGAAGAAGCTGGGGTGGATGAAGCATGGCAAGGACATTTTGTCAGAAGCTCTGATATCCCAAGTAGAGGAAGTCACTTGAAATGCATGTGTATGGAAATGTGTGACTCTCCTAAACGGATTTCTTTGTCCTTTCCTTAGGGGTTCCACCGTGGCCTCAGCATCCTGAGTAGGATTCTTGGTTGGATTTGTTGTTTCAGGGGACACTGAGTAGCCCCAGAAAGGTGTGCAGAAAGAGTCAGTGCACCAGGCCTAAGACTACTGTCTTTTGAAAGCCCTGCTAACAAGGTTGGCTTCTGGGAACTTGACTTTCAAGAGGGTTCCTCTCACCCTCACAAAGAGGAGCTTAACTGTGTCTAAACTGTGTGTGGATAGTGTGATTTACGCTCAACTGCTTTCCTTCTGGGAGTCCGGAATTGGGGGGCATGCTAGGCAGAGGGCGCCAACATGACCAGCCCCAGTAAAAAGCCTGGGCACTGAGTTTCTATCAAGCTTCCCTGGTAGCATTGTATCATGTATGTTGTCATGATTTGTTGTTGAGGGAGTTAAGTGTGTCCTGTAGGACTTCACTGAGGTAGGCAGGACTCTTGAAGGTTTGGGCCTGGTTTCCTTTTGCCGATTTTGCTTTGTGTTCTTTTGCTGTAATAAATCTTAGCTTTGGGTATGTCTACACACCAAATCATATGAATTTGCCCGACAAAACATTGGACCTGGTGTTGCAGGATTTTCTGTCTGTGATTTGTGGTCCTGTGGCCCAGAAGAATGAGGACGCAGACACAGAACAGGAGGGTAAGCAGCAAGGTTGAGTTGAGAGTAAAAGGAGAGAAAGTACACTTCCAAGTGGGGAAAACAGGTTTTGAGCAAGAAGAGGTGTCTCAAAAAACCTCAATTATCGGGGTCTTGGTGGCTTTATCCTTTTTTTCCTAGAAGAGGTCATACCTTTCTGTGCTTGGGGCCTTTTGACTGACAGTATTGATTGACAGGGGCCATTATTACATCACCTTTATTCACCGGTATAAGTCCCTTTCCAAAGGTCAGTCTGATATAATGATAATGAACTTTTGGGCATATGTATGATATAATGATGGTATAATGAGGTTTAGGTGGGTTCTATGGAAGGGATTCCAAGATTCCCCTTTTCTAGCTGCCTGTCTCCCTTTCCCTTGAGAGGAAAAGAGGTCTCTTTTCTTCCTAATTTCTTCTGTATTTACTTTTTTTATTGATAAATTTATTGGGGTGACATTGGTTGGTAACAATTATATGGTTTCCAAGTGTGTAGCTCTACATTACGTCGTTCATGCATTGCTTTATGTGCTCACCACCCAGAGTCAACTGTCCTGCTGAATGTGGCCACTGTCCTTTCCTGTTGGGGGTGGGTCACTGGGCTGAAAGGGGGGAAGGGGTCTCGAGGTCCATCCCCAAGACTGTGTTGACTTCTTTGGTTGGTATGACGTGGAAGCCTTGCTGGGGTAAATTTCAATATGCTGATGGCTTCCAGAGGAGAAGAGACAGATACAATTAATGAATTTGAAAGCATTGGCCCAAAAGCGGACTCCTGGGGAGTTAGCTGCCCAGGAGTGGAGTCCAGAAGGCCTGGAAAGAATCAACAAGACAAATCTAGTTCCAGGGTAATTGATGTCTGACATACACAGATTTCGGGTGATTTGCTAAGGCTGGAGACTTAACATAAGAATGATTAAAGTCAGAGACACTGGGGGAATTCTAAGAACAAACAAAATGGTAAAACTAGGGAGCTAATTGAACTAAGGAAAAGGAGACCAGAAATTTCTATCTAAAAAATGAAGGAGGCTTCTTTATTTGGCTCCTATCACAGGTATGGTCTTGGAGATTCCTGACACAGTCCGGAAGGAGGAGTGCAGAGTAGGGGTGGGGTAAGAGCTTTCTCTGCCTAGAGGTCTGCAAATCCTAACTTCACAACTCACCAAACGTCTCCCTCCTGAATTTCCCCTTCCCCTCTCGTGGTCTATCAATTTCTGCTTTCCCTCACTGAATAGTCTCATTATTCAAAATAAATGCTTGAGGGTGTCCCCCTGTGATTCAGCCTAGCCTGAGCTCTGATACCAGGAGAATGAGAACAGGGCTCAGTAATTTGAAAAATCTTGACTCCATTAATTAATAAGTGAAATGATAATAAAATACCTATAGGCACTCATTTAAATATTCTTTTCTTCTTTAAAATATCTGAAATGGTGTCTTTCTCCTTTGAAAATGTAGATTGGCATAGATATGGGCCAAATAAGGAAGCCCGTCCCCCTCTTCTTTTTATAGAAATTTCTGCTCTCCTTTTCCTTAGTTCAATTAGCTCCCCAGTTTTACCATTTTGTTCTTAGAATTCCCCCAGTGTCTCTGACTTTAGTTAATTATGCTAAGTCTTCAGCCTTAGAGAATCGCCCTGAAATCTGTATATGCCAGACATCAATTACCCTGGAACCCGATTTGTTTTGTTGATTACAGCCTTCCGGACTCAACTCTGGGCAGGTAGTACCCCAGGAGTCTGCTTTTGGGCCAGTGCTTTCAAATCCATTAACTGTACCTGTCTCTCCTGATCTAGGAACCATCAGCATATGAAATATACCCCAGCGAGGCTTCCAGACCATCCCAACCAAAGAAGTCAACACAGTCTTTGGGGTGGACCTCGAGACCCCTCCCCTGCTTTCTACCTAGTGAGGGGAAGAGCTCCTTGAGCACCCTGCCCACTAGCACCTGCCCCTGCCCCAACAGGCAGGGACAAGGACTACACTCAGCAGAAGTAAATACAGAAGACAAGAGAGCTTCAGCCCCCAGCTTCCCATAGAGATGTGGGGAAGGGAGGGCAGGGATCACGCCTCTCAAGGGAAAAGTAGACAGACGGCTAGAATAGGGGGATCTCAGGACCCACCTTCCACCTAAGCCTCATTATACCATCATATCATACACATGCCCCAAAGTTCATTAATATATACCAGACTGGACTTCGGGAAGGACTTACACAGGGAAATAACAGTCATGTAATGGCCCCCTGTTCATCAAGACTGTCCGTCAAAAGTCCTCGCACCCAGAAAGTTATAACCCCTCTAAGGAAAAAGGAGGACACCACCCAGACCCCAGTAATCAAGGCCTTTGAGCCGTCTCTTCTTGCTTGAAACCTGTTTCCCCCTCTTGGAAGTGTACTTTCTCTACTTTTACTCTCAACGAGCTTTGCTGCTTACGCTCCTTTTCTGTGTCCACATCCTCATTCTCCCAGGCTGTGACAGTACAAACCCCAGACAGAAAATACTACCACCAGCATCACCTTGGAGGGGTGTCACAGGGGAGACGCAGTTCCATGTGGCATAGACACAGAAGACAGGATCACTGATGGGACCAGTTCAGTGTCTCCAGGAATCAGGCTTCACATCCCAACAACTCCCATTCGTGTCCCCCAGGCAGATTGCTCTCCTGGTTGGGAATGTGACAGATGTCAGATTTTCCCCCCAAATCTGGAGGGGACAAAGGTAGCAATAGGACCAGATTCTGTGGCTGGTGGATGCCTTTTTCGTAACTTTGAATTTCAATTCAGGTGCCCAGGGACTGGGAGTCACTGGCCTGGTTTTAACAGAGGACTGAGAGAGATTTCCGGTGTCTTTTCTAGTTCAAGAAGTATATGCATGAGTGCCCCAAACATTTCAGAACGTTCTCGAACAGGTACAGGGCCATTTTGGAGAAATTGGTGCTGTAATTTTATGTTCTTTTATTGTAATTTCTGAGAGCTGGGATCTTGCCTGGCTTGACACTCCCCTTTCCTTCTCTCATCCTTGCTTTTTTTTTAAGAAATAGAGGCATAGTCTGTGAGAAATACCAGAGTCCTCATTTTCTTCTCCACAGCATTGTCATTCAAATAAATTCATTTAGTGAATAGACCTATGATTTGCATTTAGAAGAAAATCCTTATGTGAGTTTTTAAGTAGAATAGTTGGGTGGTCAATCAACAGGACCTCATTTTACCCATTCCCCATTTTCCAGTGGGAGCATCGCACTGATTGCTGCACCTTCCGTGCTGAAAAACTGACCTTCTCCAGTGATTAAGGTACATTTGCCCTCTGCCCAGAGGGTCTAGCCTTGGTTGATTAATCATACCTCTGTGAAATAGTAATGCCATTAAAGCAATTTGAGAATGGTAAAATAAAAAATCTTCCAAGAAGTTAAAGCTAAACTCAACATTTAGAATAGAATCTTCCTCTTCTTATACAAAATGACTTTTCCAGATAAATTTTATTTCTTAAATATTGTATTGTGGGCCTACAATGTGCCAGGCCCAATTCTAAGCACTTTACCTGTGTTATTGAAGTATCACAGCAAAGCTTTCTTTTTTAGGACCAATTATTATTCCAATGTGGTAGTTAATTCTGTGTGCCAGCTTGACCGGGCCATGAGGTACCCAGATATTTGGTTAAACATTATTTCTGGTTTGTCTGTAAGGGTGTTTCCAGATGATATTCACATTTAAACTGGTAGACTGCATAGAGCAGACCACCCTCCCCAATGTGGGCGGGCCTCCGCCAATCCGATGAAAGCCTAAAGAAAGTAAAGGCTGAGTAAGAAACAGTTCTGTCTATCTACCTGACTGTCTTGGAGCTGGGACATCATTCTTCTCTTGCCTTTGGATTTGATCTGAGAATGAAACTTATACCACAGGCTCTCCTGAGTCACCAGTTTGCCAACTGCAGATCTTGGGACTTCTCAACCTCCATAATCATGTGGGCCAATTCCTGATAGCATATCAACCAACTAATCAATCCATCCAAATCTCTCTTTGAAAAATACATCTGGGCAAAAAATGTATCTTTTGGTTCTGTTTCTCTGGAGAACTCAGACTAACACATCCAATTTCACCTAAGTAGAATTTAAGGCCCAGAGCCAAGATTAACATGGCTATGGTTAGAGGCTACTAGCCATCTGACTTCAGAGTTCACAGTGTACGTATGGCAGCACCAACTAGGACAAACTTTCCAAAAGGTAGGCTGACGTTATGACCATGCCAAATGTGTAGACCCTGCCCAAAATGGACTCCCCAGACGTTAGTGATGCAGCCCACTGCTAAGACAAGGCTGGGTTTATTGCTTGCTGTCACAAAGGAGGATGCTGCCTCGAAAATCTTTGGCGGTGTCTCAGAAAGGGGAAGGGGAGGTCAGAACTGAGTAAGAATGGAAGTTTGGTTGAAGGCAGTTCTTTCAATGGCAGTGAGAAGGGGCATGACACTTGATTAGGATTGGGGAAGAACCACTCTACTATAACTCAGGGTTGGTGGAAACAGCAAGGTGAAGATTTTGACGGAGTGACTCAGAGAACTTCAGGGTATACTTTATTGATGTTTTCATCGAAGAGCTCATGGGTTTTTGAGAAATTCCTGTAATAAACACTCAGAACAATGAAAAAAAGTCAGACTTCTGATCAACAGGGCAGAAATGGGGTTTGTTGCTCATTTTGGTATAAATTATAAAGAAGTTAAATAGATTTTTAAAGTTTGATTAAAAAAAAAAAGATTCTTCAGGCAGTTAATTTGAATAGATTACATAAACTACTGTTTAAAAGCTCTTTAATGGATGTTCATCGCAGCATCATTAACAATAAACAACCCAAATGTCTAACAATAGAAGAACTGGTCCGATAATGTATGGCACATCAATCTGATGGTGTTTGGCTATTCAGTCATTAAAGAAATGATTAATTTGATTTTACTAGTATGATTTACCACCCTGCCTAGATATCTTTTTTATTTTTTTAAACCTTTTAGTCGCCCAGGTTGTCACTGCAGGGAGGCGTTCTCCAAAGTATCTGGAAAGTAGCAGAATGAAGACCCAAAGATCTGGTGTGGATGGACATAGCTCCTACTATAGACCACTTGGTCTAAATGAAGAGAAATTTTCTTGGGTACAAGTGACATAAAGCCCTAGTGTTGGTAGACATGGATTCTGACCCCACACAACTCCCAGGCAGTGAAGGAGTCCTCCCAGCGCCTGCACCCAGCATGTCCTGAGCAGCCTCTCCCACTCCAGGATCAGTGTATCCTGCGTCAGAACTCGGTCTCTCTCTCCCCTCTTCTTTGGATTTCTTCTTTAGGTCAGTTAATTTCTACTCAACATTCTTTTTTTTTTTAATTGTTTTTGAAAGAGAGAGGCAGAGAGAGACAGAGAGAAGGGAAAGGGCCCAGAGCAGTCTCCATAGTGGTACATCATCAGTTTTTGACATAGCTTCATTCTACAGGTGGGTTGGGGTCATGCAGGGCGGGAACTGGGCTTGGGGCCTCCTGCTTGGAACACATACCCCCGAGAGTTGTGGGCTGAACCAGGGACCTCATACGTGGGAAACTCGTCCCAGCAAGAACTGAATTGGGGGCCTCCCACATGGGAAGCACACCCCAGTTCAGCATATGGGTCCACATGGGCTTGGGCTGGGACTCAATTCTCAGACCCCAGGGCTGCAGAGCATGCGCTTAACTTGCTGAGCCACCCTGGCATCCCCTCTACTCACGATTCTTGAAGCTTACGTGCTCTCCCTATATATTATCTGTATTGTAGTACTTACCATACTATATTATGATTTCTCTGTTCTTCCATCTCCTATCATATTGCAAACTACTTGACAAAAGAGTCTGTGCCTTGTTCATTATTCCTAGGACCTGACACATAGTGCTCATTCAATGTACAGAGTCTGGTAGAAGTAATGTCCCTTTGTTAAGAGCTTTAAAAAGGGCGTTACTTCTGCCAGACCCTGTATTTTGTTAAAGGAATAGATTAATATCTCTCCTTGGGGGTGCTTGGATGGCTCAGCGGGTTAAGCGCTTGCTTTGCAGCCCTGGAGACCGAGGATCGAGTCCCGGCTCCGGCCCAGGCGGACCCATATGTTGAACTGAGGTGTGCCCCCAGTTCAGTTCTTGCCAGGGCCTATGTGGGAGGCTCCTGGCCCAGTTCCTGCCCTGCACAGCCCCGCACCCACCTGTGGAGTGAAACTATATGGAAAACTAATGTCAACTATGGAGACTGCTCTGGGCCCTTCTCCTTCTCTCTGTCTCTGTCTCTTTCTCTGTCAAAACCAATAAAAACAAATCTTTAAAAAAATATATCTCCTTAAATTGTTTGAAGTATTACCTTTTCCTTTTATGAACAAGTCAAAAAAGAGAAGTCCTTCTAATAACAGTTCCCAGCTGATCCCCTATGGAGAATTATCCAAACGGCCCAGCTCTTATCCTTTCCAGCTCTTAGGTCCCAAGATAGAAAGTCTTCTTTGTCTAAAGCACAAGGATGGTGTCTGATATAATGTATGAAAATATTTTCCTCTAGGGCTGATGTAGAGACAAAGAGAAAGATTTAGGCAGGTGCTCTGTATCTTCTCTGATTTCTCTCAGAACTTTGGATCAGCTATCAGGCAACAAATCTGGAGGGAAAAAAAAATGACTTCCTGAGAAATCTACTCAATTCCAGAGAGAGAAAGACCCACAAAGAAAAACAAAAAAAGAGCTTTGGAGAAACAGGAAAGTGGTGAGAAACCTGGGGTTGGGAGTTGATTCACTTTGTTCCTTTATGGTTTGGGGATGTGGTAGAAGGATGGTGTCATGGGGGAAAGTAGGTGGTGGGATCCCCTGTTTTCTTGGCCACTTTGGAGGAAATGACTCCTACCTTTAAACAAACTACCAGGTCAGGGTTCCAAGAGGTGGAACAGAAATCAGAACACTTGTTAACATTACTCGTGGTGAATACAATGCAATAAAATGATTTGGGGAAATAAGTCCTATAAAACTTTCATTGTCAGGTTTAGGGTTAGACTTATCCTTGTTTCCTCATTAATTTCCTTATTTCTGGAAAAATTCTCAGAGGGACAGCAGACTAAATTATTGGAATTAAGGCTTGTCCCATAAAGAGGAAAAAGGAAATTAAGGCCTCATTTTTTTCTTCATTATTGTACCATTTAGGCGCAGCTGTCCTCAAACTACGGCCCGCGGGCCACATGCGGCCCCCCCGAAAACATTTATCCGGCCCGCCGGGTGTTTTTGCCGCAGCTGCTTGTCCTGCTTAGCAGCCGACTCGTCCCGGACCCGCAGTCCGGCCTTCCAATGGTCTGAGGGACAGTGAACTGGCCCCCTGTTTAAAAAGTTTGAGGACGTCGGATAGGGATTTTGCTTATTGAAGAGGCCTTTCACTTATGCCTGCAGAAAATGATAGCGCTAAGTTACTTTTTCATTCTAGTGTGCTATCTTTCCATCTCTCTTCCCTGCCTCTCTTCCTGAAATGTTTAGTCAGAAGAAATTGGAATACTGCTCCATTTGTCATAGCAAACAGCAGAATTTCTGAGGCTCTAAGAAAATCCTAAGCTAGCCAACTTTTAGAAACAGCAGGAATATGGATGGAACGCCAATGGACTTGCCAAATGACTTAAATGAGATAACTTTGAGTTTAAAATTGCCAAGAAATGACCCCTCATTGGTTTGGTATCTGCTTCTTCCTATACATTTGCATTTTGAAAAAAGAGTCAGAATATGGAAATGAGAGAGTATATCAATGAGGAAAGCATTCAGCTAGCAGTAAAAGACAAATCTGTCTACAGCTGTTTAAGTAAATAGGAGTTATTTTTCTCTCAAACCAGAAATCTAGAGATAGGCCACTGCTGATGTTGGTTCAGAGGTTTGATGACACCAAGGCTAAGATCTCAGAGATCTCTCATAGTTGTCATGTGGCTTAAGTCATCGTTTCTTTATTCAAGGAAGAAAGGAGTCAAAAGGAACAAAATGATGGTACTTTATTGGGGAAAAGAATAATTTTTCAGGAGGCCCTAGCACAGCGGTCCCCAAACTTTTTGGCACCAGGGACTGGTTTTGTGGAAAACAGTATTTCCACAGACTGGGAGTAGAGGGGGAATGGTTTGGGGATGATTCAAGTACATTACATTTATAGTGTACTTTATTTCTGTTATTATTACATTGTAATATGTAATGAAATAATTATGTAATTCACCATAATGCAGAATCAGTGGGAGCTCTGAAGTTGTTTTCCTGCAACTAGACCTTCCCATCTGAGACAAGTAGACAGTGCTGGAAAGAGGCATGTACGGAAGTGGTAAATAAAATAATAGGAGGGCCATGCATGGACTAACCTAAGTGTCAGATTCTGACTTAGAGCCTGCCGCCAGATGCAGTTATACAATTGAAGTACATCAACTCACTTGCCACTGTAAAGCTTTGCACTAGACGCAGCTTAATTGTCACCTGCCACTCACTGATAGGGCTTTGAAATGAATCTGCAAGCAATTGATTTATGATGGTCTCTGTGCAGTAAAACCTCTCTGCTAATGTGAATCTGTATTTGCAGCTGCTCCCAGCACTAGCATCACCGCCTCAGCTCCACCTCAGATCATCAGGCATTGGAGTCTCATAAGGAGCCTGTAACCGAGATCCCTCACATGCACAGTTCACAATAAGGTTCACACCCCGATGAGAATCTAATGTTGCCACTGATCTGATGGGAGGCGGAGCTCAGGCAGTCACGTGAGTGATGGGGCGTGGCTGTAAACACAGATGAAGCTTTGTGCACCGGCCTGCCGCTCACCTCCTGCTGTGTGGCCCAGTTTCTAACAGGGACTGGTCCATGGCCTGGGGGCTGGGGACCCCTGTCCTAGCAGGCCCCACTGGCCAGAATGGGCCATTTCTACATTAAAGGGAGGCTGGGGAAGAAGAGACTTTACCTTCCCAACATTGTAGGCGAGGTAGTCAAGACAATGGACCAGAAATGGGCATTGGTTTCACCAACATTCAGTTTTCCACGGGGGCCCAGAGCCTTGGGTTTGAGACATTCTCTGTCCACCTTTTGTTTATGGTTAATTGTTCTCCTGCCAGTTAGCTTCAGTTGGCACAAACAAGTTGTCTTGATGTTGAGGCCCTGTGAATGTTTTCTAAACGAGAAAAGCACACAGTTGTATAGGAGACAGAGGTATGCAAAGAAGGCTGGGTGAGTCCGTGGAGAAAAAAACTTTGGAGGAAGTTGACCTCAGACTGCAGTTAGATATTGAACCACATCAGCCTAAAATACCTGTTGTCACTCCCCAAACAAATGAAAATCAGTCCAGGTGTGAACCAGACTCAGAAGCCTATTGCTTTGTGGGTGCAATTGTACATGCAGTCCCCTAGAAGTCATTCAGAGGAGAAATGGGCCTCCTCTTCAAATCAACTGAATTTAGAACCCTCAGAGGCAAATCGTTCACTTCTTCAGTGCATCGCTGCAGGGCCCGTTAGAGCAGAATGAGTAAAGGACTCTATGAGAGTCCCAGAGCACGCTGAGAAGGGCCAGGTGACGTTAAACCGGCATGTGGAGAGGCTGACTTTCCATCAGAAAGGCTTTGCAGGAGTGTGGAGAGTGGGCTGAACAAGCCAGTCATTTTCGCATATGGGGAGCCACTCTGGCTTTCTCTCTGCACCCATCTGGCCACAACTCTGCACCTCATTGTTTTCCTTAGCATCAGTAACTCCTGCTCCCTGATGATCAGAATTGTCCATCACCATAGCAACCTCAAGAATGGCTTCAAATGAGATCTCTGTTTGATCCTCGAGGATGCAGGTGTGCTTTTCTTTCTTTTCAGTTCTTCTCTGTTTTTCCCTCCACGAGGTATGACAGGGCAGTGGTGGAAGGATGATTAAAGATGGGGCTGAAATTAGCTGTTGAAGTTGCTCACTCCAACAAGAAAAGGCACATGCCTGGAGGCAGAGGATGAGCAGATGGTGTGTAGCTTGTACTATCAACCTCTTGAAGCATCTGCCCTCACACAGATTCTCAGATCCTCTCACAAGGAAGGGGAGATTTGCATTCTGGCTTCAGGAAACAGGAGAAATGGGATTGCTTTCCTAGATAGAATTTTGATACATAAACAAGAAAATAAGAGCGTTCTTTGGTTATTGCTTTCTCTTGTGCTTACTAGTTTTTCAGAAGCAGCCATTTAGGTGGGAACATTTCACAATTCAATAAATGCAGCAAGCTTTTATGATGTGTCTCCTCTTTATTTTTATTGGATCGTTTATATCTCACCTCTGCCAACAGGAATTTTGGACAGCTTATGATTGAGGGCATAAAAGACAAGACTAATAAAATAGGAAATCAGAAAAAGCAAATATTCTAACCATGAGGGTTAACATAATGGGCACAGAGAATTAAAATTTAACATTGAGAATTCTAAACACGGGGGGGGGGGGGGGGTGGAATTATATTCTTATCAATTCCTCTTGAAGAAAACAATTTTTACATAACCTGCTCAAACTAGTGAGCTCTAAACCTTCTTCAAGCACCTCAGTTTGTCAAAAGTCATCACCCCGCCTCAGTTATACACTGGGGGGTAATAGATGCTATTCTGCCCCAGAAGACCCTCTGCCATGATGACTTGCAGATACCCAGCTTGAGCTGTACAAGATGGGATGATCTGGTGCAGGTAGCAGGCTCCCCAGATGAGCCCCAGAAGGCAGATAGGTCAGAAGCCCTAGGTAGAAAAGTCTGTCCCCATATACCTTTGCTTTAGCTAAGACGCCATGTAAACACAGTGATGCTAGTGCAGAGCTGCAATGCTCTGAGCAATTATTCACGTTTCCTTTGTCTCTCACTTTTCTACTATTAGAGTCCTTTCCATGGGTCTTTGGGTTGTGACTGTGAAAGAATTTGGCAGCTGGTATCTCTAACTTTACTGAATGGCACTTTCTTCTAAGTTCACACCCATCTCACTCTTGCACGATACATATTTTGTAGATAGAATATCCCCTCCTCCAACCTCAGTGGCCCAGTATAGCGACCCTTCAGTCTACCTGCAGACTCTCCCTCCCTGCCCGGCAGCCCCGTCATGATTTGCATGAGCATATTTGAAATTTGTCACATTACTCTTCATAAAAACCAGTACCGTTTCTCAAGTGCTTATGTGGCAGGCGTGGAACTAAGAGGGTCACATAAATTAAGTCACGTAAGCCTCTGTGCTACAGGGCAGAGGTTGATTATTGTCATTTTACATAAGACAAAGCTGAGGCTTTGGGAGGCCACGTTGCTGCCCAGGCCCCATGACTAGGAAGTCCAGGAGTGGTGTGTGAGCCTCGGAGACTGACACATCCTGGCTTTGCACTACTACACCGACTGCCTTCACCTCACACCATTCACTGCTCTACTGTGACAAAAAGCTTCAGTGAGTTGGCGCGCCACAGCGACTGCACACACCACTCCACGCTGCTTACACACGTTAAAAGGGCCGTTTTCAAAATCAACATTTTACTCAGTTTTAATGATGAATATTAGGTTGTATGCATTTCCATAAATTGTCCTTTAACGGTCTGTGAATGGACAACTACTCCTGAAACTAAATCTCTGAGGACTCAACATGAAAAAAAGAGTCCTTGTTAAATATTTTGTTAAAAATCATTTTGCGTTGCTGCCAAAGCAACAGAAAATAATTAAATTCCTTTGCATTTTATGATATAATTTACATAAGCAGTCATGCTATTCCAATCTGTAAATGTCAGGCGTCCCAGTTTGGGTCCCCTATGGTAACCTGTGCTGTTGTAATAATGATTTTAGCATTGTGAGCTGAGGTTGAGTGGTGACTTGGCAGTTCATTCCACACACAGGAAGGAGTCTCTGAGCAATTCTCGGAAACGGACAGCACAGACCGCGCCTGAGGAAAGGTCCTGCCAGGCCTAAGAGCCCTGCAAAAATGCAAAGCGAAGACGCGTCCCAGGCCAGCTCTGTGGCAGCCCCAGCCTCTGCCCACCTGCGGTCAGTCTCAGAGCATCACACTGCACCAAGTGCCCCACACAGCACATTCTGGACAAGTCCAATGACCATTTCTTCTTCTACCCCTGACTCCCAAATAGGCCCTTGGCCCATCTTATCTCCTATCTGTGCCTAGTTTCTCCCTGCCCCCACCCCTCTCTCCGTGGTTTAAAACTGTTCTGCTCTTCTATATGAGGACGTGGCAGTTTTGTAAAATGCTTTGCATTCATGGAGGGAGGGCAATCTTTAAATAACACTGCGTCCATATTTATATATTTTTCTCTAGTGTTAGATAACACCAAAAGTTGTGCTTCTATTCTCTGTATTCTAGGGGTGTTTGAGGGGTGGGGAGGAAGAGGAAGTAGAACAGAGGGAGCCAGGACAGAGACAAACTCCAAAGGGCTCCAGGACAGAGAGAATAAACCTTTTCCGGTTTCCTCCTGCAGTGTTTCTATTCCTGCCAAGCCGCCTGACTGTCTTTGGGCTACACAAAGGAGCCCTGGCTCAGCCACATAGACCTACGTGGCTTTGATGGCCTTTATCAACTACATTAAAGTTAGTCACATTAATGAACACCTTACTGATGTGTAATGAGAGCTGGATATTTTAAGTGTTGTGAACATTTCACCGAGTCAGCTGGTAGTGGCTTGGCTGCTGGGTCACAGGTGACCATAAACTAATAGGACACATGCGGGGGCTTAACTACAGTTATCTACTGGGAGACCCATGCAACATCCTAGAGAAAGGAAGACAATTTTATGACTCAGAAAGAAGACAATGCAGCCCCTTCAGGCCTGCTGCTTCCTATTAGGAAGGGGATGATTGGGGAACTCGGGAGCCACAGGGAAGCTGCAGTACCAGTGACCATAAATAGGGAGGGTTCAGCAAGAGAAGAAACCATTTCCCCAGCTCCAGGCCCAGCAGGGATGGGGAGAGCAATGAAGGGAAAGGAATCTAAAGAAAACCGTAAAACCAAAAAGAAAAATTGGAAAAGAAACCCCCCCTGGGTAATTCATTAAAGAGGGGACTTGGTTTCAGGTCAGACTGAGCTGCCTCGGATCTTGTCTACTGAAACGGAGCACCCATCCGTTTCTGCATATGCTTCAGGGAACCTGCGCGATCCAGATGTGGTCTCAGCCACCCTGGACTCTCGGGGGTAAGATCACCATAGCCCGGCCCATCAGCTACAAAGAGGTGTAGGGCTACAGAGGAAGTGCTGGGGACAGACAGCTTCTGACAGAGGGTACCGAGACCTCTTCGATCTACTGGGAGTCTTTTTCTTTCTAATAGTAATCCCGCCTGCGCTCAGTTCTCTAATTTTGCAGGTGGATTACTCAGCAACTTGTGGGTCACGGAGAGGAAACAGTCAACAATCAACCCACAGAAACTGAACTCCAAAAAGGACCTAAGGAAAGCAAGCTAGTGTGAGACTGGGGCAGTGTAATCCTGAGACTGCTTTTTCTTTTCTGTGTGCCGCAAAGACCAGAGACCAATTAACATTTGCAATTAGAAGATTTTTGTGAAACCCTTTCTGAGGGTGCCTGGACTCTTCCAACCACTGTGCTGCTCAGAACCTCTTTGGTAGTTGAGAAGATTTCTACTTTTTCTTACTCATGAAGGGTGCTAGGATAGGCCTAGCATGGGGAGATAAGCAAGAAGAGGTTGCGTGCATTTTAGGATGCAGAAAAATATACTTGGTTTAACTTTTCTTTCCAAGAGAGTAATCTAGGATGCTTTCTTAGCTCACAGACAAGTTACGATAAGTTTCAATGACTTACAATATATTCAAGTGTGTGTGAGGATGTTTAAGCACATCGGTGTATCCTAAGGCCACACAGCATAAAACAAAACCAAGATGTCTAATAAGATACTATTAAGGCAATAGAAAGAATGGCTATCACAGAGCAGATAAAGGAATATTTGAATAATCTAAACCTATGTAAACAAATAAATCATCTTGCATCCTTGGGTGATGATAATATTGTATACTAAACTGTAGGATGGGAGAATTTCTGTGATTGCACAGGACTAAAGCTGGGGGAAGCCTCACTTGGTTTTGATGTGCATAAATGTTATTAGTGATGTTTAAAATTGTAAATGAAGAACTCTACTACCTGCACTTGAGTAAAACAAGTAAAGCTAGGGTAATGGAAAAAAGAAAACCTGGTAGAACATTTCCAAAAGACATAAGCTTTGCATAATCTGGGGGTCTGAGAAGCTAATGGTTGAGGAGAGCCAGACGCCGTCTTGTTGGCATCCTGGGGTGGGCAGTGCCAGGTCAGAATGAATCGCCAATGGCACCATCCAAGGAAAAGAGAAACTTCTGACTCTACTGCTCATATGATACTAGGTTCAGAATTTGTATATCCACAGATCTGGTCATGCCCCACTATTTCTTAGTATCCAGAATATATCAGGCTTTGCTCCAGGCATGGAGAGCATCAAGGTGCATAAGACAAATAAGTCCTTTATTATCACAAGGCTTATGCTCTGTGGGGAGTAGATTGAAAATTAGCAAGTAAACCTATAAACAAACACGATAAAATCAGTGATAATTGCTATAAGAAATGACAACTAGGCGATGAGATAGAGTGTGACTGGGGGGTAGGGGGCTGGTGATAGAAGCAGCGTTAGGTAAAGAGGTCAAGGCAGGTCTCTCTGGGGAGTTGAGTGACATTTCAGCAGAGATCTACATAGTGAGAGAGAGACACCATGTGGAAATCTCAGAAAGACATTTTAGGCAGCAGGAATGGCACGTGCAAAGGTTCTGCTGAGGCCACAAGCTTGCTGTGTTTAAGAAACACAGCAAGAAGACCAACATGTCTGGCCAGGGAGCCTGGGAAAGGCCGGAGAAACAGGCCTGGGCTAGATCTGGGAGCACCTTATGAACCAGGCTAACTATGGGTCTTAATCTAGGTGTTGTGAGAAACCAGTGAAGGTGAGAGAGTAGTGGTCTGGCTTACATTGAAAGTCTAGGGGAAGCCAGGATGGCTCAGCAGGTTAAGCGCTCGCTTTGCAGCCCCGGGGACAAAGGATTGAATCCCAGCCCTGGCCTGTGCAGACCCATATGCTGAACTGGGGTGTGTGTCCCATGAGGGAGGCCCCCAGTTTGGTTCTTGCCCCCTGGTTCGCCCCCTGGCTTACATCCTGTGAGACCCCACCCACCTGTGTGGAACAAAACCATGTTGAAAACTGATGATGTACCACTATGGATACTGTTCTGGGCCCTCCCCCTTCTTTCTGTCTCTCTCCGTCTCTATCTCTGTCAAAAACAAATCTTTAAAAATTAATAAAAAAAAGAAAGTCAGGGCAGCGAATTTACAATCAGTACTTGTGGGGGCCTCTCTCGCAGCAGAAGTTTAGAAAAGGGAGGAGGTGGCCTTGATCATGGTATGGCTGCCACGTTGTCACAAGGGTAGGCTCCCCATCCAGCCTGGCCAGAAGCACTTCCTCAGCAGCTAGCAGTTGCCAAGTGGAAATTCAGTCTGAGCCTAGGTTGTTCTCTTGAAGTGGGGGTTGGGAAAACCTCTGGAATAATTGGCAGCTGCGTTATGCACCTTGAGGACAGAAGAGCGGGAATAGCCAAGCAGAGAGAATGACAGCTCACATTCACATGCCCCTGGGTGCCATGCTAAATGCTTTACACACACTAATCCTCACAACAACCCTCTTCTCATCCCTGTCTCAGATGAAGACACTGAGGCACAGAGCGGCTAAGTTGCCCCAAATTAGGACAAGTACCCAGATAGGTGAAGTACAGATGAAGGTCTGCAGAGAGAAAAGCTAGAGAACAAGGCTCCCTGAATTCCCTGCAGCCAGCCAGGCCTTGGTTTCCAGCCTTCTTGCCATTCTTGCTTTTGTCCCAGGAAATGGCCCTTCTCCCTGTTCTGCCACTGCTGGACTCAGTAGATCTCTTTGTCTGCCACCAGGAGTCCTAGCTCCGGGATAGTTAGCCTTCTTGTTGCGCGTAAGAGCCAGTTTCTGCAGTCTGTTCAGCCAGTGTCGCAGAGAAAAAAGGGACACTTTTATCTCCTCCACAGACAATGGTAATAACAACATCACCAACCCCAACATTTGTGACATGCTTACAATGTACCAGACACTCCTCTGAGTCCTTTCCAAGTACTAATTGAGCCAGTCCTCACTAATACCCCATGAAGCGTGTGCTATTACTTTCTTCCTTCAGGGGACACAGGCACAGAGAGTCGATTTGTGTCCCCCCTAAAGATAGGTTGAGGTTCTACTGCCTCAGAATCGCCTTATTTGCAAATAGGATGGTTGCAGATGTGATTAGTTAAAATTAGCTGGTCATACTGAAGTAGGGTTGGCCCTTAATCCAATATGACTGCTGTCCTTACTAGAAGAGAAGGACCCATGGAGAACATGACATGAAGATGGAGACAGGGACTGGAGTGAGGATGCATCTACAAGTCTGGGACACCCAGGGCACCAAGCAACCACCAGAACTTTGGAGAGAGATCTGTACCAGATGTTCCCTTAGAGCCCTGAGAAGTCACCCACTTCACTGACCCCTTGATTTTGGACTTCTGGCCTCCACGCCTGTGAGATGATGCATTTCTGTTGGTTTAAGCCACCCTGTTTGCGGTGTCTTTGTTCCAGCAGCCCTGGGAAATGAATGGGAGGTGTTAAGCCAGTTGCCCGTGGGAATGTAAGCCAGGGGCCTGTGTCCCAAGCTAATGGTTTGACCTTCTCTGTGGTCACACACTCTACAGCACTGCTGGATAGCATGTTGGAAGGGACCTTGATCAGATGGCCACCATGAGCAGCGGGAGAGTCAGGGTGGCCTCTCTGCTCCTGCCCGCCCTTCCTCACCTTGGGGCAAAGGTGGAGACTGTAAACAGCTAACACATGCAGCAAATCTGGATTGGGCACTTGGCCGGAGTGAAGGCCAGGCTGCCACGCTAGCTTGACAGATGGTCGCCCAGCATCTCCCTGAATGCCTGCGGCACATCAGTGCCTGGGGCAGGCTTGCGGGAGGGGACTCCTGCCGAATCTGGAGTTCTGCTCAGCCTCCCATTGGCTGAGTGACCTTGCCAAGGTGCCCCACCTCCCCATGCCTCAGTTTCTTTATGTAGAAAAGGAGAAGTCCACTTCCTAAGTGTTATTGTGGTAAATGCAGCAGTAAAAGTGACCCTGTCAGGGTCTACAGCAGGACCTTAGAGATAAGAGAGAACACACAGGCACCCTCGGCCTGTCACTCCACATCCACAAGGTGCCTGCCACAAGTAAAAGCCACGGTGTTTTCTCCTTTGCTTCCCTCTCCTTGGCATTGTCTGTGCCGGCCCATGTGACCTCTCAAACCTGGCTCTCAGTATGCACAGCCGTTCTAAGCTTCTAAGTGGGATCTACATAAACATTTAATTGTGCATTTTTTTTCTCCTCTTTTTTTTCAAGGGGAGAATTACTAAGGGCTTTGGGGGAGATGGGGTGGCTATTTGCTATGCAGTGGCCCGTCCCCTTAGCGATCACCCCTGCCATGTTTGGCAAATGAGTCTTCTATTCTCTCCCCAGCAGGTGGTCTCGCAGCTACATGCATTCCTTGCATCCAGTGGGGTGCTTGGAGGAATGCAATGTGGTAATGACTGCTGTTTCTAATTACTGCCAGGCCAGGAGGCAAAGGAAAGAAGCTAGTCCAGCCTGGTAGGCCTCTGTGGAAATACTGACACCCCGGGTATCAGGCTCGGGGGCCAGCAGGGCCCGGTGACCAGACTGGTCACGTGGGAGTGAGATCTTGCCTTTCCTCAAACAAACTCAACATCTGAATGAGTGACAGGGACACAGCAATCAATATGCCCTTATTTATGGAGCTCCTAGTGTGTGCTCTTGGCCTGGGGCGGGAGGAGATACAAGCAGCGATGAACACAGCCCCGTCCTTGGGGAAGCTTACTTGATTGCTGGGGACCAGGGCCAAGAAACAAAGCAAAAATAGCTCACTTTGTCCTTCCTACAGCATTTATTTGAACTGTCCTGTGGAGTTGATTGACAGTCTAGTGGGGGAGAGAGATAGTCATGTAAGACTATCACAAACATGTAGTTACACACCATGGCCAACACTATGAAAGACAAGTACAGGGGCTATTGGAGTGCAAATGGGGACCTGATTCATTCTGGGCTTGGAGAAGGATTCCTGGAGGAAGTGCTCTAAGATCCAGCTGTGGGCATGGGAAAGGAAGGTTACTCTGGGAAGTGTTTGCCAAGAATTAACAAGCTGTGTGGGCAAGGTAGGGGTGAAGGAAATGGCTGTTCCATGTACCTTCTAAGTTCCTGACCAGAATCGCTGGAAATCGAGGGCACTCTTGTCAGGGCAGTTGGGAGTGGGCGCCGCTTTCGCAGGGAAGCAGCAGAGAACAAGGCAAGATCACGGGCAGTGGGGGGACTGAAAGTGCTGTGCTAGGGTGAAGACGGGCAGGTGGAGCCCAGTGGGGGTGTGTGTGGGGGGGTGACAGGGGATGACTCCACAGGAACAAGCAGAATACAGGGGAGTGAATACTGGGGCAAGTTCTCAGCCTTGGGAACTGCTCATAGCTAGGGCTTTAGATTGGAGAAAGGGAACTCCCACTAGCTAACGAGTGGTGTGCCTGGTTTTTTGTTGGGTATTTTTTTAAATTTTGTTTAAAGTTCATTTCTAAAAAGATTTATTTTGTTGTTTGATAGAAGGTGAGAGAGAAAAAGAGATAGATAGATAGATAGAGAGAGAGAGAGAGAGAGAGAGCGCGGGAGCGAGCCCAGAGTTGTCTCCATAGTTGTACATCATTAGTTGTGACATGGTTTCATTCCACACAGATAGACGTGGAGCTGCGTGAGTGGGAACCAAACCCCGGGCTCCCACATGGGAAGTGAAAACTTTCACCACTCAGCTGATCCTGGCAGTTACCAAATTCGCCACAGTGCAGCATATAGGGTTTGCACAGGCCGGGGCCAGGAATCGAACCCTGGACCTCGTGATTGCAAGGCAAACTCTCAACCGCTGAGCTATCCTGGCATCCAATGTTGAGTAATTAATTATACACTGCCATTGTGTGGGACCCTTAAGTAGCAGGACTCAAACTCATTCAAGGTCATTTCAGTAAAGTATATCTGTATGGGGTGTGGTGTGTGGTATATGTGCATGTATGGGGTGGTGTATGTGTGTGGTGTGGGTGTGTATCAGAGTGAGGGTGGGACCAGTGAGAGCAGGTAGGAGGTATTGCAGTGATCCAGATGAGAGATGAGGGTGACTGAGGTGGAGTGGGAGCTGAGGAGTTGACAAAAAGAAACCAGATTCTTCATAGGTTGGAAGGCTGAGCAATTGCAACGGAGAGCCAGGTGAGATGCAAATGCTGGCAAGAGGCTGAAGGGCCTTGTAGGCATGAAGAGGTCTGGGCTCCGCAACCAGCAGGCTGCCGCCACCTGCTGGCAACCAACCACCTTCTCTGAGCCTCCGTTTCCCTTATTGGCCTGTCAATAAACTAAGTTACGCTGTGTTTAGCCACCACCACAAACGTTTCTTTCTTTATCATGTTTCATGTTCACTGGATTGGTTTCAGCTCTGCTGGTCCATGTCTTGCTCTCTCTGGCCCAGGCTGACAGAGAAGGCCCTGTCTAGGGCTTTGTCATTTCAGTGGCAGAATTGGTGGTGGTGGTGGTGGTGCGGGGAAGGAGGGTGGGGGAGAGAGAAAGAGAATATATCACTGATCACTGCCCTAGTGAAGTGGGAGAGGAGAGAATAATGCCCCCAGCCAGGGAAGGGCAGTAATTATTTGAATGACAATAGGATCCACCCCAGTACCTACCTCCAAGACTTTTAACAAGTACTTAGTACTGCATAGACCCATAGTGAGAGCTCAAAAATAATAGCCATTGCAATTATTAACAGGCCACAGTGGCCTGGAAGGTAATTTGCTGGTTGCACCTAGGAAAAGATCCCATCTCTCATTAAGTAGCTTGTCACTAGAAAGGAGAAAAAGCAATCAAAAGTTGGTCCCCATGTCCCTCACGCCTGCAGCCGTGGCCTGCTTCCTGAGTCTGTCTCTTCCTTTGCTGACCACATCTTTCACATCTCTGCTTCAGCTCTGTTCTTCAGGCCCTCCTCTGCATATGCACATAGAGATCTACACGCGTGTCTATAGATCTCTACATACATACATACACACAGAAATTTGAGTAGAGGTCATATATCGTTGACAGATTTTGGTCAAGATCTCTAGCTAGTCAAGGTGCACTTTCAATGATTTGTTACTTTCAAGAGTGCAGAGCAAGGAAAGTTTTGCCTCCGGCTTGATTTCCACCCGGGAAAAGGAAAGTAGAAGGGCTGAGGCCCTTTGAGTTCTCATAAACGCAGGGGCCTCACTCTGAAGGGGCCCCTCGTCACCCTGTTGGCAGCATGAAGAACGTGCCCAGGTGCTGGGGTCTGGGCTAGATGCAGTCTACACACTCATAAAGAAAAAACATTGGGAGAGGCATAGCCTAACTGGGAATTCACATTTTAAGAGAATGGCAGTACCGACACTTAATATACCTATTGGGAGTGCATTTTATCCAGACCTGTGATGGTACCTGAGAAAGGACAATTTTACTTCCATGGACGGCAGCAACCGTGAGGGAAGAGAAAGAAGTGGGTGGAGCCTGTGGGTCAGTCAGGCTCTCAGAAGAGGAAGAACCAGTGAGGAGCAGACAGTGCCAATGGTCCGCTTTAGTTTTTGCCTGCGTCGTGGACTTGATTGCCAAGGTATTTTTTCATTTGGTTTTCTAATTTTGGCCTCACAATAATATTGAGAAGAAGAAAATCTGGCATATTTACCTGCATTTTCATACACAATGAATATGATAAATCAAGATAAATGAAGCTCAGAGATCAAATGATTTTAAGCTGAGGATACACAGCCAGTAAATGAGAGACCAAATATTTTCAGTCTTTGCTACATGTTACTGCTATTACCATGAGTAGCCGCTACATGGTAAATGTAGGTTTTACAAAATGTTTGAGTAACCATTATTCCTTTAGGAATTTTGGGTGAGTCTAAATGATTTTGCTGGGGAATGGGCGAAGGTAGTAGAAAGTAAATTTAATGGTGCCTAACTTTTGACTGTGAGTTTCGATCTACTACTTGAGTTCAGTTCAGGTTCACTGGTCTAGGCCTGCAGCTATATTCTCATAAATGGAGATGGTGACAAGATTTATTAACATGTGAGTTTTAGGTCCCAGCTAGTACTCCTTGGTTGTAAACAACAGAAATCAACTTGGATAAATTATACAGACAAACTTGTTGGAAAGATTTTGGGCAGCTCACAGGATCTCAGAGAAGACTAAAGAATTGAGTTTTGACAATGGCCATGGTCTGAGTGGGCAGCTGGGTGGGTTGAGAAGGCAGGAACCAAGCAGGGCAGCATGGGGCAGTGTTCCACAATAAAGGGTCCCGGGAGGGTCTGACGGACCTAACCTGAATTACACACTCCCCCCTGGGCCAGGGCCTCATTGACAGCCCTGCTAAAGTGACCTGCAGTCAGAAAAGAACACAATTTGTGGCTACTAGAAGATGCTGGGAAGACAATGCCCATCCCCTAGCTGGACTACCCAGCCCCAGACAGCCCTATGGTAATGGACAGTTTCGCCAGTCCAGGGTCTTTTGTGATGTGGAAAGAACGGGATAAGTGACAAGGATTGGGGGGTAGTGGGCAGGGGGTGGTGATAGAAAGATTAAGTAAGTCAACCCTGGGAGCCAGGGGAGGAGAAAGGTCTGCATGCCTTACCAAGTGCAGGGACTTGAGAAAGAATTTGGGGCTTGAAGGATCTCCCAAATATTGTCTCTCAGAGCAGAGAGGAGGTGCTTCTGAGACATGTTGTGGTGAGTTATGGATTGAGCCACTTTTCATGTACTTTGAGAGAGAGAGAGAGACAGGGGAATATTAGCAGTTCCCTTCTAATAATGTGTGGGCTCTGGATTGTGTGTTTTGAACGTGACTTTGTGCACAGACTGATTGTGTAGGGCCCTGGATTTTATTAGTGTCATGATAATGTTTAGTGTTAGTCATCAAAATTCTAGGAAAGTGAGTGGTCTACAGCTAGAAGGGCAGGCAGATGAATGTAGTTGAACTGACTCATTCCCTTCTCTTTTTGGGTCCTGTGTCTGGAATTACTCATTTTAGTTTTTCCATGAGGGAAAATTTAAATCTGCCTAAACTTTTCTTAAGGAAGTAAAAGCTGCAATGGCTTTATTTTCTAGAAAGGGAGTATTTTTCTGGCAAGGGGTGAGTGTGTACTTAGATGAGCCCTAAATTTCCATTACTGTTGTTCCCTATAAACAGCTCATCATTTTTATTATAAATAAGAACCCAATTGCACCATTTTATAGGTAAGGAAATTGAAGCACATAATTTAACTCATATAAGTTTAATTAGGCTAGTCTGTACTGTTATTTGGGAGCCATAATTATCTTTGTTGTAGTTACTAACTTCCTGAGTAAGCATTTCACATGCACAGTGGCCCTATGAGGTAAATGCTTTTATCTCCATTTTACAGATGAGAAGATTAAAGTCACTCATTTGCTGAGAGTCACACAGGTACTAAGAGAGTGCCCCAAACTATCCCATCTGAATAGCTGGATCACTGGATAGGTAGTTCTGGATACTAGTAGGATTCATTTACCACAACTCCCTAATATTCAGAAAACAATAAATTGTATTAGCATAATTAAGAAGTAAAAATCATGTCCATTGGTAGGTTAATGAGTCAATTTTGGATGAATTCAAGTTTGCTAATGAATTAATTTAAAATCTTTTTTTGGATAAGTGTTAGGCCCTATGGACACAATAGCTAACTAAGAAGAATAATTTTGCCTTCAAGGAACTAAGAGCCTGGTGGAGATGTCAGCTGATAATCAAATAATTGCAAGGAATGAGTATATAATTGCAAATTCTCAGAGTGCTAAGTTCTTTGAGGGCAAATTACTGTAGTAATGACAGGCAGAGGGGACATTGAGGATGATGGGAAACAGGTAGATATATCAGAGCCTGCCATCCTTCCACCCAACATTTGCTGTGTCCTGTAGACATGCAACGTTGTGCCAGTTGCCACGGAGGGTATGAAGATGAACAAGATGTAGTCTTCACTCTCAATAGGAAGTCCAGGGAGAAAAGGAACACATACAGATAACCATAATAAAATGCAATAAAACATAAATTAAGATGGCACGATGGTGGTGATGGTTATGATAGCTAACATTTCGTGGCAAAATTTAAAGTACTCTGCACGGATAACTCATTCATCCTTAAAACAGTCCTATCAGGTAAAGGTTATTATTATCCCCAAATGTAAGGGGAGGGATGGGAAGTGGCTGCAGTGATCTCTAGTGATATTTCTTCTCCACAAGAGGTGAGGGAGGAAGGCTGGCCAGTGCCCTGATCTCATGGCACACACGTAAGCCCGGAGCCCTTCTCTCCTCTATTTCTCTAAGGGTTTTCCCTGGAAGAAGCTTTCCAAGTATCTTAGAAGCTCAAGTAATATTTCACAAATTCTGCTGGCAGAACGGACCAGGTTCTTTACTTTATAGCAGGGGTTCCCAACCTTTTTATACCCTAGGGCGCATTCTAAAATATCGGTAGGGTGGCAGGCACCAGCTATTTCTAAGGATATTTATTATTGAACAAGAATAAAAAATAATAAAAATAATTTTAAAATAATAAATTTATTGTACAAATTATATACACACAAAGAAACATATATATAAAACGTAATACAAAGTAAATAAAAAACACATGTATAATAAAATTATTTAAAAAAACATAAAAGAAAACATAAAAAAAACCAATCTGTCAGTGTGATCTTTGGCATTGCATTTCATTGGCCAGTGCTTCGTAATTAGGAGAGTATGACGACAACCCTGTTAGCAAACAATTATTAAGATGCTCATCGGTAAGTCGAGATCTACATCATGATTTTATTAAATTCATGTTTGAAAACAAAGATTCGCATAAATACGTTGACCTGAAAAACGATTTGATTTTATATGCCGCTTTTTTAAAAAATGGGAACGTTTCTTTGTTGACTATGTTCCATAAGTCCTCTGATATTAAGGATTTTAGCAAAATATCGTTTTTAAGGTTCAAAATGTCTAACTCTAGTTCTTCTGCTTTCCCCTGAACAAGGTCTGCAATACATGTGGCTAGTTCTATTCCATTTATTTGGCAAGTAAAAAGATTGATACAGAAGGAGACAATTGGCTCGATATTTGTAAACTGCAGAAATCTCTCTTCAAACTGTTTTTGAAGCACTTGCAGGGTCTCAATAAATAATGACACGTTTAATTCATTGTTACCTAGCACTTTCCTCATATATGGGAAGTGCACGAGAGACTTGATATGCAGATGTGATATCAACAAAGTCAATTTTGCTTT
>PVKE010010975.1:0-41371 GCA_004027555.1 Craseonycteris thonglongyai
GGATGGCTGAGTTTGCTTTCTGACCCGATGCGTCCAGCCTCCACCGTTGCCTCATCCGGGGCTGTGGCCCCTCTCGTCTCAGCTGTGCCACCTGCTGTGAGCTCGGACCCCCTGAGCCCCAAGCTCACCTGTCCTGTTCTCAGCTGTTCGCGGCCCCAGCCATGGTCTCCGAGGGCGCCTCTGAGGAGCTCTTGGGGGCTTGAGGGGCTGGGAGCCCGGGGGAGAGGATGGGGTCCCTGACGGGGTGTCAGGAAGTGTAGGCGGCTGCCGCTCCTCACCTTCCATTGCAGTGCGCAGCCGTCAGGACGAAGTCCTCTCGCACAAGGACGCCGCCGCACCGGTTGTTAGTGTGCTTGTGCAGAAACTGGACGTAGGCCATGTAGGGGCGGGAGTGGGGCCGCGCCTCCTGGCCCCCGATGATCTTTCCTGAAGGAAAAGTGTGCTCTTTCTGTGTGCACCCGCTGCGTCCACCATGCACACATTGGCTTGGTGACTCAGAACTCTTGGGCACTGGGGAGCCTGGACTGGCCTAGTGTAGGGAAGGGGTGGGAGGGCCTTGCACTTTTTTCTGTGGAAAAGGGAACGGAAGCACCTGGGCTTGTCTGCAGATTTGCCTTTACACATAATTGGAAGTCTTAGGGATAGCAAAGTTCTAGAGGCTTCTGAAATCCCTCTCCTGACTGCTTTATTTCAGGTGAGGTTCGGAGGCCCTTGGGGTCCCGGGAAGTCCAGGACAGAGCTGCTTTCTAGTGGCCAGGACCTAAGGTTCGGGACCTTCAGTTGCAGAACCTGTGTCAGGGCCTGACATGCAGTGGGTGTCCGGTTAGTGTTTGTTGGCTGCCTGAGGGAATGGCCGCCAGTGGACCCCTGGAAGAGGGTTGAAGGGCCAGCGCTGTGGGTTTCTGGAAAGAAGAGAAGTTTGGAGTTGCCACCAACACAGTGGCTCATACTTGAAAGAGGGAAGCCATTAAAGGCAAGTGGGAGAAAAGCAGAATGAAGAAAGGAACTGAGGGGACTTGGGACTGAGCAAAGGCAACATCTGTCTTGTGGGGACAGTGACCCCAGCAACTCTGGGTTGTGTTGAGTTCTGGGATTCTCTCCTAGGCAGACACTGAGGAGAGCAACTGCCTCCTCCCAGACATGGAAGTCGAGACTGCTCTGCTGTCTCCAGTTTTCTGTGCTCCACTCTCCAGGTAGTGCAGGGAGGGCCTGGGAGGGCATAGTACCCACTGGATTTTCCCGAGCACAGACTTGTGCCCTGGCATTTGCGCTGGTAGCTCATCCAGCATGACAAGCTGGGACAGGAACTAGGGTTCAAAACATGCCTGGTGGACAGATAGGTCAGGGATACGCCAAGGAGCGGGAGGTCTGTGCCTCTGTCGGATGGGGTTGGGCCTTTGAGGGTGGGGAGTGTCACTCACCTGCCTCTGCCCCGGGGGGCAGGAAAAAGGCCAGCAGAAGCAGGAGCAGGAGTGGCCACATCGTCCCAACAAGGCTGCTCAGGTTGGACCTGCTGGTGTTTTTCCGTGGTCTCTTCTAGCCCGCAGCGGAGGAAGGAGGTGCAGGTGGGTCCAGTTCCCTTGAGTCCCCCCTGCTTTTGCAGTGCTTTATTCTCGAAGGCTTTCTATGAAAGCTTGCCCGCCCCCACACCTCTTGCCTGATGACATTCTCTGGGTGGTTGTGTGAGTGACCACATCAGTACCCACAGCTGATGACTCAGAGCAGACAACCTGTTCCAGCCCAGAGAGGAACCCACGGGTGCAAGGTGGGGACTGTAGGATGTGGTATTGGGCAGTAGAGGTACTGGAGCTCAGAAACCTGAGTCCCCAGTGACAGAACCACCAGTGCCTTATTTCCATGCTACCAAGGCCATCAAGATAATTTCTTTTGCACATGTGTGTTTAGGCCCTTCTCTGTGTTATGGCCAAACATAATGGAGATGTGTCTCCTTTCCTTAGAGGTGACCTCTAGTAGAGGAGACAGAAACATCAGTGATCGCAGTGCTATATGGGAAGAGCCATGGTGACTGATGCACAAGACAGGAAGAGAGCATGACCATCATCTGCTAAACAGATCCAGCAACCATTCATCATCAAGGCTTCCTTCCTAGGGAATTTTAACCTCTCCTTGAAAATGCTCAGGGCAATAGAGTCCCTCTGTCTTGTCAATATTTTTGACAAAAGTCCTGCACTTGACATGTATTGGCCTAAAGTAATGGATTGCCGTGGCTCTACAAGTTGAAGCCACTGATTGACTTAAGCGTAGGTCTTCTTCTTTTTTTTAAAAAAAGGTTTATTTTATTGTTTTTGACAGAGACAGAGAGAGACGGAGAGAAGGGGGAGGGCCCAGAGCAGCCTCCATCGCCATATGTCATCAGTTTTTGACATGGTTTCACCCCCACACAAGTGGACAGGGGCTGTGCAGGGTGGGAAATGGGCTGGGGGCCTCCTGCATGGGAAGCACACCCAGTTCAGCATATGGGTCCGCACGGGCCGGGGCCGGGATTCGATCCTTGGTCCCTGGGGCTGCAAAGCGAGCGCTCAACCCACTGAGCCATCCTGGCTTCCCCTGGATCTTCTTTTTTTGGGTAGGCTGGGGTTGGTCCCACCCAAACCACATGGACTAAGACTGGGAAAGGGCTGGTTCCGCAAAGGAAGTTCAGATCACTAAATTGCGGATACCAGGTGAAGTGGGAAAGCATGCTGGGAAGCCAAAGGTTAGTAACTGTCTCAGTAGTCTTCTCCACCCTCTGTCCAGAGAGTTGCACTTTTGCTATAGCAAGCTTGGCACATAAGTTTCACACTTGCTAAACAAATTATGCTGATGACCTCATAATACTATAATGGACTGTTATTTCTAAACAACCCAAGCCCAATTCTGCTCAAAGAACAACTAAGTATCTCTGAGAGGTTAGATTCTGGTAATTTAAAATTTCATCTCTGCATTTTTTGTACTTTACAACTTTCCTTAAAAAACATTATGTGTTGAAATGAGTCATTTCAGTGTAAATGTCCTCCTTATCATACCAAGTACATTCCAAATCTCTACTTTTTTGAATTTAGCTTGCCTAGTAGTAGACATTTTAAAAATAAAAATACCTTATTGATTATAGTGGTAATAAATGCTCATTAAGAAAACTTGGAAAGTAGAAAGGAAAAATAGCCCCCATGTTCCTATCTCCCACAGACAGACTGTTACCATAAGCAATGTATTTTAAATGCTTGGGGTCATATACACAGAGCAGTTTTCTTTACTCTTCAGTTAACCTTATGACAAACATTTCCCCCATGTTCTTAAAAATATGTTATTCAATACCACTTTTTAGTCTCTCTTTACTAGTTATTAAAAAAGTAACATGGAATTAATTTCTAAAATTATTGGGAAACGTAAAAAATAATTCAATCAAAGAAAGAACAATTAAAATGATTTGATTTCTGTTTACCCACTGATATTAATCTTTATTATCTTGATCTAAGATATTTCACTCTCATGGAAGTCAGAAGACTATATTATGACCTTTATTAAAAATTGAGGTGAAATTCACATAACATAAAATTAAATTTTAAGGTGTAAAATTAAGTGGCATTTAGTGCACGTAACCACCACCTTTCTTTAGTTTCAAAACTTTTTCATGACTCCATCAGGACATTTTGTCCATGCTCATTAATGGGCACTTAATCACTTTCCATTCTCCTTCTCTCACACATCCTCCTCCCTGGTTCCCAGCAACCACTAATCTTTCTGTCTCTATGGATTTGCATATTATGGATACTTCATATAAAAGGAATTATGCAATATGTAACTTGTTTTGTCTGGCTTCTTTCACTTAGTATAATGATTTTGAGGTTCATTCAAGTTGTAGCATGTAGCAGTATTTTCCTTTTTTATGGCCAAGTAGTATTCCATTGCATGTAAATACCACAAGTTCTCCATTTACCTACTGATAGACATTTGGGTTGTTTCCACCTTTAGGCTCTTATGACTAATGCTGCTATAAATATTTGTGTACAAACTTCTGTGTGGAAGATATGTTTTCATTTCTTTTGGATATATACCTAGAAGTGGAATTGCTGGATCATGTGGTAATCCTATGTTTAAGTTTTTGAGGAACTATTAAACAGTTTATCACAGTGGTTGCACTTCCCACCAGCAATGTCCAACTGTTTCTATTTCTCCACATCTTCACCAACACCTGTTATTTTTTATTCTTGGATTAGAGCCATGCAGTGGTAGCTCATTGTGGTTCTGATTTACATTTTCGTAATGACTAATGAGGTTTCACAACTTTTCCTGCGTTTGTTGGTCATCTGTATATCTTCTTTGGAGACATGTTGACCTTTCCCACCATCTTCATTCCTATCCCTCTCTCTATTTATATTGGTTCTATGAGAGCTGGGCTGGGGCCCTCTTGATGTTCTACACTGATTAGGCTGAAGATGGAGAAGGTGAAGGAGTTCAGGAGAATTTTTCTTTTAATTTCATAGTTAGTCAGATGGCCAAGGCCCCTGTAGGACCGTTCTCCAAATCCAGAAGTAGAAATACCAATTTAAGGTGGAGGAACGATTACTGAGGTGCAGACATGTGGAAAAGAGTGTGAAACAGGTACCTTCCTAAAAAAAAGCCCCACATGGAGAAAGACTCTGGAGAGAGTAAATTTCCTCTTGGATGTGACTAAAGAGAGTCAAACTAAAAGATGGTGAAATCCATCTGCGACTTGTAATTTTAAGAATTTGTGCCTAACTAAAAAGTAACAATAAACATCTGGAAAAGAAGATAGGATTCATCAGTTTGTTGAACAAATGAGAAAATAATATCTAACATCTTAATGTTGGCTAATATGTCTTGATCACCGACCATAGATCCTCACTCTACCTTCTGAGTTAGCTACTGATTTTCTTTCATTTCACAAATAAGACAGCTAAGACACTCTCTTATTTATATAATGATATAGAACCCGTTCCTTACATTTTTTTTTCTTTCAGTAAAGGTACTGAGGTACCTTTCTCTTCTGAGATAATCAGAGTCCCACATTAGAGATATAGACAGAAATTTTTATTCTTCAACATCCACATTATTTTTCCCCAGATTTCTTGAACAATATAGAAAATGATGATGCTTATAGAGCTGTGGATAAGATCATGGACTATGGAAGCACATCCCTGCATTCAAATCACCATTCCCCCTCCACTCTGGTGAGCTGAATGATATAGAACCCGTTCCTTACCGTTTTTTTCTCCTCATGTTCTTCCTCAATGTGCAGGAAAATGTCACACCTGGCCTGTGACTCCTTGGGCCTCTCGCTGAATCACATCTAGTATTTACCTTTTGGAAGTGGGCAGGACTGTTCTCTGTAGGCAATGACAATGGCACAATGACATGACATTCCCCCACTCATACATGGCACTTGAGGTTGCTGCTGTAAACCATTTCCCCGAGCCTGATCATTCTCTTAAGTTATGCCTAAAATCAGAACCTACACGTGTAGTGGGCCCAAACTGGCCCTAGCTTATTTTATTTTTCTAAAAAATAATTTTAAAAACATTTTTTATTTTATTGTTTTTGACACAGACAGAGAGAGACAGAGACAGAGACAGAGAGAGACAGAGAGACAGGAGAGGGCCCAGAGCAGTCTCCATTATAGTGTGTCATCAGTTTTCCACGTGGTTTCCTTCCACACAGGTAGGTGGGGGCTGCACAGGGCAGGAACCAGGCTGGGGTCTTCCTGAATGAGGAGCACACCCCAGTTCAGCATATGGGTCTGTATGGGGGGCTGGGATTCGATCCTCGGTCCCCAGGGCTGAAAAGTGAGTACTTCACCCTCTGAGCCATCCCAGCTTCCCCTAGCTGATTTTATTTGACTGTAAGACTCAGCTATGTTGTTGAGAAGATATTCCTGCCTCAGTGAGGGTTTATTTCTGCATTTCTATTAGGAGGCTGGGATGATAAAACTTCAGGGGTGTTTAGATGCCATCAAAAACAGTTTTGAGAGAGAGACCTACCTATCAGTGAAGGAGAACCTAGGTTATGTGAGGGAGTGGTGAAGGTTGTGCTTCCATCTGGCCTCTGTAGTAGTAAGGATGGGGAGAGAGGTCAGGGATGGGGAGAGAAAAATGACTACAGGACAGATATACATTTGTGAGGTTTCCAGAGTTTGGGTATTAACTAGAGCACCCTTGGATTTTCCCCACGGCCTATACCAATCATTGCTCAGCCACCAACAGACAGCAAGGTCTGGATGGTGGGTGGGGGTCATTCAGTACAACTCTGGCGGGGTGAACGTCTGGAGTGATGAGTAGAAAGATGACCACAGAGGAAGGGGCCGTGGTGGAGAAGTGGGCGTGGGCAAAAATAGTATGCTCACCCCCCACCAAGATCATACTCAAGGCCCCTTCCCCCAACTCCCTCACCTAAGTACCTGTATCTCCTCTAGAATTTTGCCCAGCAAGGCCGTTTTTTGTCTCAAAGCATTTTGTTCCCACAAGGCCTAAAGGTCATAGCTTACCTTTCTGGAGTGAATGGTTTTTCTCTCTTCCCTTCTTGCTCAGGCTAGTGACGCGCACTTTCTTACCATGTCTGTACGGGATGTGGCAAATGGTTTGGTTTGGGGTAGGTAAGAGGAATGCTGCTGAATCATTTACCAGAACCTGTAGCATATGAGTACAAAACTAGTGGCTCTTTCTCTCTATTTCACAGTTCAAGGCAGATATAACAAAGTGTTGTGCTTGGAAATCTAATTCACACCCAAGAATTTTTGTGTCACATCCCCTATCTGTTCTCCAGTCTTGCTATGATATGGCCTAGTTGTAGATATCCTCTTGGCTTTAAGTCCCTCTGTTTTTGACCAAATACTAGGAAGCAACACTGGAACCATATGTGAACAAAGCAGAAGATCAGGTCTATTCTAGACAGCCCTTCAAAGTCTACCCATGAGAAATCCGGTATTGCAGAGACCTCCTGGGCCTACGTCATTAGTTGTGACATGGTTTCAGGTCACACAGGTGGATATGGGGCCGGTGGGGTGATAACCAGGGGCCTCCTGCATGGAGGTGAGCACCTTCACCACTGAGCCATCCTAGCAGTTAGCAGCTGTGCTGCAGTTCTGCATATAGGGATGCATGGGCCGGCTTTAGGAATTGAACCCCAGACCTCATGATTATGAGGCAAGTGCTCAACCACTGAGCTATCCTGGTATCCCCTCAAAATGTTTTGAATTGAATAATAACAATAACAGTACTTATTAAAAATTGTGGAATGCTGGGGGAAGCCGGGATGGCTCAGCAGGATAAGTGATCACTTTGCAGCCCTGGAGACTGAGGATCGAATCCCTGCTCTGGCCCAGATTGACTCATATGCTGAACTGGGGTGTGCCCCCAGTTCAGTTCCTGCCGGGGCCTATGTGGGAGGCTCCCAGCCCAGTTCCTGACCTGCGCAGCCCCGAGCCCACCTGTGGAGTGAAACTATATGGAAAACTAATGCTGTCAACTATGGAGACTGCTCTGGGCCCTCCTCCTTCTCTCTGTCTGTCTCTCTGTCTGTCAAAAACAATAAAAATAAATCTTAAAAAAAAATTGTGGAATGCAGCTAAAGCATGTAGAAGAAAATTTAGTCTTAAAACATATATTACAAAAGGCTGACATTATTTAGCTTATATATTTCAAAAAGTTAGAAATTAGAAAGTGAAATAAACTCAGTGAAGGAGGAGGGAGAACTAATAAGAGGTAGCAGAAGTTAATGAAATAGGTAAACATATCACAGGTTTAATAAAGCAAAGAATATTATTTGAAAAGGGTGATAAAGTGGACAATCCTCTGGAGAAACTAATGAAGAAAAAGAAAAGAAAAGAAAAGGTGCTAATTTATTTTTTAAAGATTTATTTTTATTGTTTTTGACAGAGAGAGACAGAGACAGAGAGAAACAGAGAGAAGGGGTAGGGCCCAGAGCAGTCTCCATAGTTGTACATCATCAGTTTTTTGCCAAAGTTTTTTTCCACACAGGTGGGCAGGGGCTGTACAGGGTGGGAGCTGGGCCAGGGGCCTTCCACATGGGAAGCACATGCCAGTTTAACATATGGTTCCACATGGGTGGGGGCCAGGATTCGATCCTCGGTCCCTGGGACAGCAAAGAGAGCGCTTAACCTACTAAACCCGGCTTCCCCAAGGTACAAATATTTAATATCAGAAACAAAAAAGGAAATAGTTTTACAAATACTACAGATCATTTAGAGATAAGCCAATGATATTAGGAAGAAAGCTTACATTAATAAATTTGAAATTTTAGACAAAATGGAAATATCACTACTTAACACCTACTTAAGAAGAAAGTCCCAACTTAGGGAATATTAGAAGTATCAAAGAAATTGGGGGAAGTCAGGATCACTCAGTGGGTTGAGAGCTCATCTTGCAGCCCTGGGGTCCAAGGATCAAATCCTGGCCCTGGCCCATGCGAACCCAGAGGCTGAACTGGGGTGTGCCCCAGTTCAGTTCTCACCGGGGAGAGCTCCATGTGGGAGGCCACGGGCCTGGTTCCTGCCCTGTGCAACCCCGTGCCCACTGGTGGAATGAAACTATGTAGAAAACCAATGATGTGCAACTATGGAGACTGCTCTGGGCCCTCCTCCTTCTCTCCGTCTCTCTCTCTCTCTTTCTCTGTCAGAAACTATAAAAATAAATCTTAAAAAAAAAAAAAATCAGCAATCAACAATTTTCCACATAGAGAACTGATCTAGATGCTATGACTGTTAATTTCTACTGATATTCAAGGAAGGAAAACTTGTAACCGACAAACTATTATAGATCAGAAAAAAAGAAGGAACACTATCTCATTTTATAAGGCTGATATAACCTTGCTACAAATAACAGAATAAGAAGGAAAATTATAGATCAATCTCATTTTATGATTCATAGACACAAAAATTCTACACAAAAATGAACTCTCAAAATCAGCCCAACAACACATAAAAATGTTAATACCATATAGGCAAGTGAAGTTTGCACAGAGAATGTAATTCCCATTTAACCTCAGAAAGGTCAAATAGTGTAATTTTCCACAGAAACATCTAAAAAAAGGCAACATTATTATCTCAATAAAAAGAAACACATTTGATAAAATTCAACACTCACACAGGATAACAAAGATAATCTTTTAGCAGACCAAAATGTGAAGACATTTTCTTAATCTAATCAACTACATGTGTAAAACTGTGGAAACCACTTAATCAACCCTCTCATCTAGAAAGAAAACTGTTTCTACCTTTCCCACCAGAACACAAGAAAACCCTTCTCTCCAGGCTGCTTTACACACAAGGTATGTGATATTGGTATTCTCCTCGCAGCTCTTGTCCTTGGGAAGCTTGAATTTGGAAATGATTCAAGTGGGGTCGTTTCGGGGCAGTGTAGAGAGATTCAAGGGGTAGAATGTGAGGAGTAGATCTGAGGGAGACAGCAGGGCTGGACAGAGATGGAGATGGTTTGCAGCCTACTGCCCATTTTCTACCTTTCATCCCAGTTCCCTGGCCCAGAAACTGACTCTAATGTGTGCTCCTGTATTCGGAGCCCTCGAGTCTCTTGTCTGGGGCAGATATTCAGGGCATGGAGGTGAAGCTCCACTGTTGTTCTGATAGGGCTCACCTGCAAATTAAGGCTCGGTAGTGAGTCCAGATGGAAGGGAGTTGTTGTGATGGACCTCACAGAGCTGGATAGCAAAAAAGCTTTGGCTTCTTCCCCATGCTTTGGACAACCAGCATCAGAAATTTATGGGGACAGCATGGGGTAGCAGTCAAGACTCCAGGAATTTATTTATTTTGGGGGAAAAAAACTGAGAAAGAAGAACTGTTATTCCTAGTTATTCTGGGATATTATTCCTTGTGGATAGCCCTTTCTCGGTTCTTTCCCTAGACAAAGTTTGTGCCTTAGTTCTTACTACCCAGGGCCAGGTTCTCTAAGTCACCTCTTACTAATAAAGTCCCCTTTTTTCATGACTAAACACATTGGGTTCCCTCAGCCCCCTTTGTCTAGTCACCCTTTCCTGTGTGGATTAGTAGGAAACAGCTCACTATGAGGCATGAGTGTGGCTTCCTGAGTGGCAACTGAAGGGTCAGATGACATTAGCTATCCAACTACAATCTCTTCCCAACGTCCATGATCCCACAGCTAAAAGTCAGCCAATCCCCACACTTTCCCACTTCTACAAGCCCACGTTTCCCAAATCCTGTATGAGATTAGCTTTTGCTGGGTTCCGAGACACTGTTCTTTACAAGTATAAAACTCTCTTTTGCTTAGCAAACAATGAATTCAGATTTTTGTTTCAGACACTGAATGCTCTTTATCTTTTGTGACAGTCTTTTTTAAGATTTATTTTATTGTATGAGACAAAGAGAGACAGACAGACAAAGACAGAGAGACAGAGAGAAGGAGGTACGGCCCAGAGCAGTCTCCATAGTTGTATGTCATTATTTGTGACAGTTTCATTCCACACAGGTGGCTGTGGGGCCATATAGGGCGGGAACCAAACGAGGTCCTCCTGCATGGGAAGTGAGACCCTTTGCCGCTGAGCCATCTCGATGGTTATCTGTTATGCCGCAGTTCAAATATACATATATTTATTTATTTTTGACAGAGAGAGAGAGAGAGAGAGAGAGAGAGAGAGAGAGATACAGAGAGAACTGAACTGAGTAAACTCCCCAGTTCAGCATAAGGTTCCGCATGGGCCGGGGCTGGGATTCGATGCCTGGTCCCCAGAGCTGCAAAGTGAGTGCTTAACCCACTGAGCCATCCCGGCTTCCCCTATGTTTTTTAAATATATTTTTATTTATTTGTTTTTATGCCGCAGTTCAGTACATGGGTTTGCACGGGCCAGGGCCAGGATTTGATCTTAAGACCTTGCTGTTGCAAGGCAAGTGCTCAACCTGTTGAGCTATCCCGGCATCCCTTATGACTGTCCTCACAATTGTTTTGGAGAAGTCCCATAGGCTGAGCAACCAACATGCTGAGAAACATGTCTTGTCTCTTAGCAACTTACTGTAAAGTAGTGGCCAGCTGAGGTAATATCACATATCTCCTTGCATTACATTTTTTCTTGACCTAGTTCTTTTCCCTCACTGTCACTGCCCTGAGCTTGCACCTCCCAAATAAATTGTTGCCATCATAATCCTTGCTTCAAGGCTCTGCTTTTTATAGAAGTCAGGACAGGACAAAATGGGAAAGTACAGTGTTGAGCATTTGTTCTCCTTGGATCTCAGGTTGAAAGTTAAAGCTGAGAGAGAGAGAGAGAGAGAGAGAGAGAGAGAGAGAGAGAGAGAGAGAGAGAGAGAGAGAGAGAGAGAGAGTCTTTTTATAAGTTACAAACAAGATAACCCTCCTAGATAGCCTTCAATTAAAATGTTTTCTTGTGGCGTCCCTCCTAACAATCTTTGGGTATTTACCCTGTCTCCAAAGTTTACGTTGGAAGGCCTTTTCTTATGCCTTTTTACAACGAGTTTTCTGGAGGAACAACAAGGCATTTCACCTAAATACTTTCTATTGGTAAAGCCAACATTGCATCCTTATGAAGAGAATTCAAAATTCTCAGCCTCACTGAGGGAAGGAAGCATATTCTATACCTTCTAATGGCAAAGCATTTCATGGGGAGATTGAGATGTCTATATTGGCCAATACTTTAGGAACAAAGGAAGAGTTGGGACTCAGTCCTACAAAGTCATCAGAAAAAAACGCTGGACTAAAAAATGGTGGCATTTTCCTTTATTCTTCCACATGCTTCATTTTTCTTGTTTTATAATTGTATGGTTGTCTAACCAGAGAGTGACAGAGACAAAGGATAACTGAATATGCACTATCATGTGCTCAGTGACAGCCTTGGGGACAAAGCACAGGTAGAGCTTTATTTAATGTTGTCATGTATAGATGAGGATGCTAGACATGGTGTAAAATAGAAAAAAAATGTGGACTTTAAGGCAAGGGGTGAATGTGGAGTAATTAGAAGAAGTATGAGAAATAAGCAGATAGTTCATAAGTTACTTAGTAGATAGATACTCAGAAGAGAGTTGAAGACTCAGTGATAGAAAAGAGAGTGACTTTTCAGGAATCTCTTCAGAGCTCCATGGACTCAGGCTTGGAGAAATCTGTTAGAATTGATCAGTTGCCTCCAAGTACATATTTGCATTTTTTTTTCAATTAGAGCAACAAAAGCTTAATCTCTTTTCCTGTCTCTCTATTTCATCTTCCATATTTGATCTCACCTCTATTGCCTTAAAAAAAACTTACTTTTATATGATGTGCTGTGCAGTCCCTTCATGCATATCATCACCTGCCCCCATTAAGTTTCCTGAGAAACATGACATTCTAAAAGTGAAGACCAATGTATCCTCAGTGTTGCCTTTTTGTTTTTAAAGATTTATTTTATTGTTTTGACAAAGAGAGAAACAGAGGCAGAGAGAAACGGGAGGCCCCAGAACAGTCTCCATAGTTGCACGTCATCAGTTTTTGACATGGTTTCATTCCACACAGGTGGGCGGGGGCCACGCAGGGCGAGAACTGGGCCGGGGGCCTCCTACATGAGAAGCATGCCTCAGTTCAGCATATGGATCTACACGGGCCAGGGCCAGGACTCGATCATTGGACCCCGGGGTTGCAAAGCGAGAGATCAACCCACTGAGCCATCTGGCATTCCTACCTTTTTAATATGAAGAATGAATTTCATCGTTAGGAATTTCACCAGACTCTTTCCTATATGATTTTCAGCCTGGTTTTTCCTTCATTATGTAAAATGATGTGTACCACATACCTGATTGCTTCATACAGTGTTATCATCCGACACCTCACTTCCAACCCAAACTCTAGCCAGCCTGAGGGAAAGAGTGTACATATGATATATAAGGTGGAACCCTCATCCACAAAATACCCCCTGGAATTATTTATAAAGAATTGTGCATTGATTCTTACATGTTTGAACTTCAGTCACCTTCAAAGTGCTCTCCGTTAGATGTAATACACCTATTGGAATACTTTTCCCACTGCTCCAAACAGTTTCTGAACTCATTGATGTCGATGCCTTTTAGTGCTTCTGTTATTTTCTTTGAGTCACCTTTTTCACATCAGTAAAATATTTTTCTTCGAGGACTTTTTTCATCTGCAGTAACGAACAAACAATAAATGTCACTTGGAGTGAGATTGGGTAAATAGGGAGGGTGTGGCATTGGGATCATGCCATTTTTGGTCAAAAATTGCTGAACACTCAGGGCTGTGTGGGCAGATGTGTGATCATGTCACACATTGTTCATGTAAATCACCCATCATGAAATGAGCAAATGCACTGAAAGAGTCTCCAAAAAATTCACTGAACACAGCCTCCCACAGCAACACCAGCTGGTACACTGATTCAGATGGGTTCCTAGAGCACTCACGTGGTGGTGGTGGGGCCTGTGGTACAGTGGGCCTGCCCTCCAGAAGATAATTCATTTTTGGGGGGGTCTACCCTCATACTCAGGGAAACCTGCAACAGGCAGACGATGGGAGCATTGTGGGTGGAGTTTATATGTGATGACTCTGTGCCATGACATCCAGATGGAAGTCAGACGTACCAAATTGAACTAATCAGTCATAGTATAACCTTGAGATTCCTTTTATTGCCATACATTTAATAAACATCAAATAATCTCTTGAAAATGTGTCATAGAATATATGCAAAATTCTTGGGGGACGAGTTAAGCTGAGAACTTATTTGGTTAGTCAATAACCACAAACTTGCAATTAACTGCTACCACCCCAAGCAACCCTTCTAGGGTTCACTGTGTCTCAAGAGCTGTTGACTCATTGTAGCCACAGCAGAAACCTCCTAAAGAGATCACTGTGCTTTAGATCAAAGACACAAATGCCATGTCTCACAAATTCTGAGACTTTTCATTGTTTAAATGGACACGAGAAAGTCAAGTTATAGAAACACTAGAGAAAATAGTCCCTTGGGATGCCGGGATAACTCAACAGGCTGAGTGTTTGCCTTGCAACCACAAGGTCTGGGTATTGAGTCCTGGTCCCGGCCTGTGCAAACCATATGCTAAACTGCAGCGCAACTGGTAGCCACCAGGATGGTGACAAAGGTTCTCATCTCCCATTCAGGAGGCCCCCAGTTCGGTTTCCACCCTGTGTGACCCCACATACACCTCTGTGAAATGAAACTATGTTGCAACTAATGATATACAACTATGAAGACTGCTCTGGGCCTCCCCCTTCTCTCTCCCTCTCTCTCTGTCTCTCAAACAATAAAATATATCTTAAAAAAAAAAAAATAAAAGTCCCTCTTTCCCAACCCATATAAAAAGTCAGGTTAACCTGTTGTAGTCTCTTATAATATTTTCTCTTCAGAGTACTTGGCCCCGTTCAAAATCACAGACATGTGTGTTTTGTTTTGTTTTGGTTTGGTTCAGTTAATGTATTTCTCACTCAAGATGAAAAATGGAATCTGGTATTGATCATCATCTGATTCCCTGTGCATGGTAGGATGCCACATGCAGAGAAAGTACTTAATACTTGTATATCCTTTTTGACTGAAAGAGTTGCCCAGATTTGGCAAGTCTCCACTAACTCTTCAGCTGCTGCACCCAAGGACTTGGTGGGGTGGGGTGGGCAGATTTCTTCCCGTGCGCAACCTCAGATCTAGCTGCATGAGTCTCCTCCCTGGTGACAAAGCAACCACATCAAAATGTTTCTTACAATGCTGAGCTCTGGCAATGTCCTCATGAACTGACTGCAAATCTGAGCTACACAGTTTCATTGCAGAGTTCATACTTGTCTGCCTGAGGAGATGACTTTTATCACAATCCCTCCAAGTGGCTCCAAAGATTTCCTGTGAGAAGGCTTCAGACACGAAGTGTCCTCATTTTTAAAAGGAGGATATAATTTGTGGCTGATATTACTAGTTGGCTGCCTAGTATCCATTTCCCCTTCTTCCTCCCTAAAGAACCCCAATTTTGTTCAGAGTGCTAATGGGCTCAGAGATATATACTCATCATTATACAGATGCCTTTGCATAGAGTAGTTTAAAAGTGACACAAATCTAGCCTATGAAAGTCACTGAGCAGGGTTTCTAGGATAGATTTTTTTATTTTACTGTTTGAGAGAAGGTACATGCACACACACACACATGTGCGCGCACACACACACACACCCCACAGAGAGAGAGAGAGAGAGAGAGGGAGAGAGAGAGAGAGAGAGGCCCAGAGCAGTCTCCACAGTTGTAGCTCATTAGTTATGATGTGGGTCCACGTGGGACGGGAACCAAACCAGGGGCCTTCCATATGGGAGGTGAGCACCTTTGCCACTGAGCCATCCTGGTGGTCACCAGTTGTGCTGCAGTTCAGCATATGGGTTTGCATGGGCTGGGGTCGGGAATCAAACCTTGGACCTCACAATTGTGAGCCAAGCACTCAACTGCTGAGCTATCCTGGCATCCCTGGCAGAGATTGTTTTTTTAAAGGTTGCCTTCTCTTTAGACTTTTTACCTTCCTTTCCTGCCTGGAGAAGGAGCACTACTGATAACGTATGACCATGGGATGACTGTGAGATAGGTGACTGTCTCCGTTTACTTGACTGCTTGCTCCCTCCTTTTCTCGCCACACAGTATCTTATTTCCAGCCTGCATTTTCTGCCTATGTAATAGCTGCTGATGCTTCGAGGAAGCGTTCTCTAGAGTTCACCCTCCTATTACACGTTCCAGAAGAAATCACCCAATAGACATCAATGCTGCTGAGAGCCATGGGATGGGAGAAGACTCACAGAGAAAGCAGATGTGCCAGCAGTAAACCCACTGAACTGATGACAGGTGACCAGAGAGCCGTCTCCCAGGCCCTCAGACCTCCATGTGTCAGACCCTGGAACTATGTCATGACCCTAGTGTGAGTTAATCCCCCAAATGTCTAACTAAGGTTAAATCCCCTGTTCACTCAAGTGCGTGGCTGGCTCAAATCAAAATTACATCCATTTATAGAAAATAAGAGATGTGATATCTTTCAAATTCTGTAGTTCTTAAACGTTATTCATGTAGACTGTATTCATTGAGTGCTGAAGTATGCTTTACATCAATGCAAATCTTATTAGTAAAAACAATCATTGGACAATCAAATAGGATCTACAAACTAATGAGAAAGTTCAGCCATGTTAATGGTACAAGATGAACATAGAAAATTCACTTGGGATCTAAACACCTATAACATGCAATTATGGAATAGAATTTTTAGAAAATATTTTATTTGCAATGGGAACAAAGTCCCTAAATTATCTTGGAATAAGTAATAGGTGTGTGCAGCTATTATGGAGAATATCATTAAAAAAGAAAAAGAGGGAAAGCTGGGATGGCTCAGCGGGTAAAGTGCTCGCTTTGAAGCCCCGAGGACCCAGGATCGAATCCCGGCCCCGGCCCATGTGGACCCACATGCTGGGCTGGGGTGTGCCCCCAGTTCAGTTCTTGCCGGGACCTATGTGGGAGGCTCCCGGCCCAGTTCCTGCCCTGCGCAGCCCTGTGCCCACCTGTGGAGTGAAACTATATGGAAAACTAATGTCAACTATGGAGACTGCTCTGGGCCCTCCCCCTTCTCTCTGTCTCTCTCTGTCTTTGTTTCTCTCTGTCAAAAATCAATAAAATAAATCTTTTAAAAAAAGAAAAAGAAAAATATATGATGAAATATAATTTGTGCTTGGATAAGATTTACTATTTCTGAAGATGTCAATTCTCCCCACATTAACTCACAGATACAATACCATTCTCATCAAAAGTCCAATATAGTTTTTAAAGGAACTAAGCAAGTTCCTTATTTTTAAAATTTAAACAGAAAATTAAAAGGCTTAGAATACTCAAGAAAAAATTGAAGGAGAACAAGATGAGGACTTACCTTACCAAATATCAATATTTATTACAAGGTTATAGTTATTAAGACAATGCAGTATTTATACAGGGGTTAATTTTTAAAAAAGACAAAAATATACTGTGATGGAAAGAGAACCGACTCTGGGTGGTGAGCACATAGTGCAATACATAGATGATATAATGTAGACTTGCACACCTGGAACCTATGTAATTTTTACCAACCAATGTCACCTCAATAAATTTAACAATTAATTAAATAAAAAAAGAAAGAGAAAGAAAAAGAAAAGGCTGGTGGAGGAGAGTAGAGAGTTCAGAAACAGATCTCACATTTCGATTTCATAGATGACAGTGGCACGAAAAATGAACGGAGAAACGATGGAGTCCGATCGGTGTTGCTGGACAGTTGGTGATTCATGTGGGGACAATGAAATTACATTTCTAACTCACACCATCACCAGATAGGAATTAAAATTGTGAAAGACTTTATTATAAGAAACATATTTTTACAAGTTTAAAAGATATAAAACATATGTATAATGCTTATGGACACACTCAATGCTTTGGTGGTTACCTGGAGAGGGGGGGGAGGGGGGGAGAGTTGTGGGGGGAGGGGGGAGTGGGCACTAGATATAAGGTGATGGAAGGGGAACTGATACTGAGTGATGGGCACATAATACGATGCATGAATGATGTGATGTGGACTTGTACATCTGTAAACTAATTGTTACCAACCAATGTAACCTCATCAAATTTAACAATAAATTAAAAAAAAAGATCAAACAAACAAACAAACAAACAAACAAAATGTATGTATAACTTGAGAGTAGAGAAGTTTCCCTAACAAGACACAAAACACAGAGAGCATAAAGGAAAATACTGATATGTTTGCCTAAATGAAAAAAAAAAAAAAAAAAAAATCAAAAAAAGAAATCTTCACACCAAAGAGACCATGAGGAGGACTGGCCTTCTCCGCCTGTGACCACCACAGCCCACAGTCAGATAGCGTCCCCGCCACTTCAAAGGCGATGTCAGGAAGTCACGAGGAGTGGGCTGTAGATAGGCGCTGCCTCAGAGCCAGCCTCCCACGCTCTGGTGGGGACACAAGGCGGACAGTGCACTCGCTGAGAGCAGCCTGTTCTGGGAAGTAGGTGGGCAAACTAGCTCCCCTCTACATGAAAATGCAGCTGTGTGAGTGAACCCCTCAAAATGTGGTTCTGGGAGATGCAAAAAAGTTACGTGTATGCCTTTGTGTTAGGGCATGCCTTTTATTTCAAATCATTTATTTTATTTTTTTTAATTGTTGAATTTATTGGGGTGACAGTGGTTGGTTAAAATTACATAGGTTCCAGGTGCACAATTCTACATGACACTGTCTATGTGTTGCATGATATGCTCACCCCTCAGAATCAATTCTGTATTTGATGCCCCTTCTCTACTCAAATCTTATCTGTGACAACTTTCATTTTCACCTCTTATTGAACCACCTTCCTACTCCACCTTATTATTTATTGCAACCAAAGGGTTAGGGTGTTTATTTGGAAAAGAATGTATGACCAAACTGGTCCCTGATGCAGGCCCTAATCATGTGTGAAATTTCATAGCTTAGTGGTTAGAACAAAACTGATGCTTAATAAGTTTGTGTGAAATCTGAATCACTATAATATTAAAGAGTCTGTTAAGGGGAAGCTGGGATGGCTCAGTGGGTTAGGTGCTCACTTTGCAGCGCTGGGGACCAGGGATTGAATCCCAGCCCCGGCCCGTGCGGAACCATGTGCTGAACTGGGAGCTCCCCCAGTTCAGTTCTCTCTCTGTCTCTGTCTCTGTATCTCTCTCTCTCTCTGTCCAAAATAAATAAATAAAAAAAAATATTAAAAAGAGTCTGTTAAGAAATTATTATAAATATTTTCAACACATAAAACATGGGGGGAAATGGTGCAATGAATACCCATATACGCCTCATTCAGGATAAAGTGATCAAGTTTACCATATTTTCTTTTTTAAATGCCATCTTCAATATTATTTGTGCTCTGAAATTTGTTCCAATTCAAATATCAGAAAAGATTTGGAAAAAAGCAGGACCCAGCTTTTTCTTCGTCACATGGTTTCTTGTGACACGTTGGTGGTCTGTCCAGTAAGCCCACCACAAACACCTGGGATCTAACGCCGGGAAAAGCGAGAAGCGACCCTCCTTCACACACGTCATCGGGTACGGAGAAGAGGTGCCTGTGGTTGGCTGTTCCGGTAATGTGCCAAACAGAAGACATTTTTTGCTGTTCTGTCATGCCAGAGAAATCCAACGCATCAGAGCAAAGGCTTTCCTTCAAGGTGACTATTTACACACCTTCCTTAAAAACAATGGACTGCGTGTACTGCCCACGCTGATGGGAGAACTTTTCAAGGGTGAATCATCCAGGGCTAATGAGGGGATTTCTTGCACTGGGGCCTATATTCCTTTCCATTTGTTCTAGGGGTTCTGAGGAGAACCCCTAGATTAAACTTTTACATCCAGCCTGATGCCCCTCAAATCTGGAGCTCTAGCCCTGACTTCTCTCCCTGGCCTGGTAGTTGTAATTGACTTCTAGCACCCTCACCTGGATGCCCCATGGACACATCAAACTCACGGGTCCAAAACTGAGCCAATTATTTCCACTTCCTTTCCAAATGGTCTTCTTAAAAGACCCAGTATTCTCGAATTTAACTTTCACAAACTACTTTTAAGTGACCCTGAAAGTCCCTGACTTGTTGAGGCAAAAATTCACATAACATGAAGTTAACCATTAACCATTTTAAAGTGTACAATTCAATGGTGTTTAGTACATGTACAGTGTTGTGCAACTATCACTTCTATCTAGTTTCAAGACATTTTCACCACCTCAAAAGGAATCCTCATACCCATTGAGCAATCACTCCCCATTGCCCTGTCTCCCAGCACCTGAAAATTCAGTTGGCTTTCTATATGAATTTGCTATTCTGAATGTTTAATACAAATGGAATCATCTTGTGTCTGGATTCTTTACCCTTGAATACCTTCAAGGTTCTTCCACGTTGGAGCAACAATTCTCCATTCCTTTTTGTGGCTGAATAATATTCCATTGTATGGCTCTACCACATCTGTGTTTTTTTTTAAAGATTCATTTTATTGTTTTTGACAGAGACAGAGAGAGACAGAGACAGAGAGACAGAGACAGAGAGAGATAGAGAGAAGGGGGAGGGCCCAGAGCAGTCTCCATAGTTGTACATCATCAGTTTTTGACATGGTTTCATTCCACCCAGGTGGGGGGGCCGCACAGGGCAGGAACTGGGCTGGGGGCCTCCTGCATGGGAGGCATGCCCCCTCGAGCCAGGAGTTGAACTGGAGGGTGAGAACCAAACTGGGGGCCTCCCACATGGGAAGCACACCTCGGTTCAGCATATGGGTCCATACAGGCTGGGGCTGGGATTCGATCCTTGGTCCCTGGGCCTGCAAAGCGAGTGCTTAACCTGCTGAGCCATCTTGGCTTCCCCCACATCTTTATCAATCCATCAGTAGCTAGACATTTGGGTTGTTTCCACTTTTTGCCTATTATGTATAGTGCTGCAATGAATGTTCACGTACAAGTAAATGAATGCTTGTTTTCATTTTGGAAGGTAGATACCTAGGAGTGGAATTGCTGGGCCATGTGGTAGTTTTATGTTTAACTTGTTGAGCAACTGCCAAACTGTTTTCTGCAGTGGCTGTACCATTTTACATTTACATTGTGCATGTTACACAATGTTAAAGTAATTGTTTTTACATTCTTGCCAACATTTATTTTCCTTTTTTTCCTACTAGTCATCCTACCAGGTGTGAAGCAATATCTCATTATGGTTTTGATTTGCATTTTCCTAACACAAATGACTAATGATGGATGAACATCTTTTCTGTTGTTTATTTGCCATTTGTATGTCTTCTTTGGAGTAATGTTTATTCAATTCCTTTGCTTATTATTTTTTTCTATAACATCCCTGACTTTTTATTGAGACTTACATTTGTATCTCAGGCTGCAAGCCAGGTGTGTACTATAGTCACTTAGCCAATGCCCCGCAGTTGCAGCAGAGAGAAGGATCACTTCCATACTTGTTTGCTTGGATTCTTTTTGAGTGGGGAATTATAATGAAAATTAATCAAGGCTCCAGTGAATCTTTTGTCTGGGTATGGGCATTCTAATCAACACAGAAGAGACAAATATATAGCTCACTTTGAAAACAGTACTAAAGTTTATGGTAATGTGTTACGTAGTAACCTTCGTCCTGGCATTTTATATCAATACCTGTATTTTGTCTTCATTTAAAAATTTTGTTATGTGGTACAAAATTTTGCTGTTTGCCTCAAATTTGATTTTTTTTAATCCAAGGTAAAACAGAAGTCTTATAGAGTTGAACTCCTATATAATTCTGCAAAACAATATACATTTTATTGTCTTGTTAAGTACTCATGAAATACATGTTTATTTTGGAAATTTAGAAATTGCATACAAGCAAACAAGTATAAAGGATAAAATAAAAGTTTTCTATAACTCACCATTAACTATTGTTAATATTTTAGCATGTATCATTTCAGTCTTATCTATTATCTATCTGCTTATATCTACCATCTATCTATTATCTATCTCCATCTATCTATTTATCTATCTTCATCTATCATTTATCAACTACCTATCATCTATCTATCTATCTATCTATCTATCTATCATCTATCATCTATCTATCTATTTCAATTATCATCTATCTACCTATACTATTTTTTTAAAGGGGATTATATTATAAACTCTTTCCAATAATCTGAAATTTTCATTTAACAATTTATCACACTGATGTTCCTTCATGATTTGCTAGACTTCCAAGGTCATAAGTTTTAAAACTGTAATGTGTGTTAAGTATCCCTGGAGTAGCTTGTTAAAATAAACATTCCAATTCTTGCTCCCAGAGTTTCAAATTTAGTCATCTGTACCTGTGCTCAGAGACCTGTATTTTTAACAAGACCCTGACTGAATCTGATGCAGGCTGTTCTTTGACAATTTGAGAATCACCTTTTTAATCAATAATTTTAACTCTTGCTTAATTTTCCACTGTGTGGATACACTATTATTTACTCAACCAACTTCTTTTGAGATAGACAATTTTCATGGTTTTCCATGATTTTATTAACTCATCTGCTATAAACATCTTTATACCTACAATTTGCCCTCATGCATGACTGAATGTTTCTTGATTATGCCCAAAGTGGGTCGTGTGGGGCAGTGCTGGGGCTTGATAACTGCTCCTGTAATTGTGGAGTGGGAGAGCAGGGAAGTGAAAGTGGAAGCAGCTGAATGTGTGTGGGAGGGAGAGTCAAATTCCATATAATATAGTTTAGAAGCCAAACGAGGTTACGCACTTTGGCCCAGCCAGCAAGGTGTCTTACTTGTCTAGAACGTAGAAGAGGGACTAAAGCCACCTCTTTTATTGACAGTTTCAAAGAGGAGCACCAGTCTTGGGTCAAAGGAGAAGGGCCATAATGGTCAACTGGAACTTTAAGCAAACATAATCAGCCAGGAAGGCCTATGGGAGGAGCTAGGACTCATGGAAATTCTTGCACTCTCCATAATTGTGAGAACCTACAGGAACCTACACATGACAACCCTATAGTAAGAACTCTATGTTTGTAATAAAGCTCCATGGTGCTAACTTTCCTTCCTTTTTCTTTCTTTTCCTCTCCATTAATACTGTTCCATGCTGGGACGCAGGCCAGTGTATGTGTGTGGCTTGTCGTGTCTGCATGCACTGAGTTGCAACCCTTTCTTTTCTTGACTAAATCCTTTTTGGTGACAAAACATCTCGTTGATATTATTTTTTCTTTGACAAGAGAATATTGCAAGGAGAGAGAGAAGGATGAGGAGATAGCACGGGGTCGCTGCTCCAGTTCTGCTTATGGAAGAGAGAGGTCATGAGTCAAAAATATAAGTATCCTTTTCTTTTAAACATGCTGAGTGACACTAAGGCACAAGCAGAATTGCTTTGCTGCTGAAACGTCAAAGACCGTTACCAAGAAAAGAGGGGAGAGGCGTTAACATCACTGAGGCAAGTGACACGGTGGGGTCTGAGGGCTTTAGACCATCAAAGAAAACATATCCCCCTTTTGGTTTTGATGGGCTTGTTCATTCATGGGACATTAGGGAAGGTGAGGACGCACTGTGACACAATAGACGGTGCTGTGGGGATGATGTAGCTTCCCAGGCTGTGTCAGGCTCGGCAGGGAAGAGGAAGTCAGTGTCAGCTGGAGCTCCATGGATTGGCAAAGGACTTGTTTGTGAGAGGCTGACCAGATGTACCCTTTTAAAGGGGACAGAAAACAACGGTACTGCCTCGTGTCAAATGGTACTGGTGCTCAGCCTGCTGACACCTTGAATGTGGCCCAGTGAGAGTAGGCTGCCCATGCCCACCATTTGAAGCAGGACACTACCCTCGTTTTCTGTCCTGTTTCAAACGGTACATCTGGTTTGAGGCACTTCCTTTGGGGGACTTCCAGGAGATGATGTGTGAGGATGTAAAGCAGGTACTTGGAACCTGAAAGTTCTAGGTTTGAATGCAAATATGAGTAGCTCCAGGGCAGGGCCCACCTACAAGGCTGTGTAGGAGAGTGGGTGTCTGGAAAGGCTTGCTCACCTCTGTGTGGGGTGTGTGATCACAGGAGTGGGTGGGGGAGAAGGCACCTGCTTAATTACTTATCAGAAGCCCCTCACGGTGACCGTTATATTGTGGTTATTTCTAAGGAAACGCAGCCTTTTGAGACTAGCAAGGAAAGCCGGTGTTGCCCTCCACCCCAATCGCACTGTCCCCCACCCTAAGTGCACAAGGGTGGGCTCTGGCCCATGGCGTTGGATCAGCTCTCAGGAAGCCCACTCAGCATCCTGCTCCATGACAAATCGGGAGTGCCAGTGGGGGGAGGGGCGGGGGTGGGGAATCTGGCGAAGAGGCTGCTGCTGAGGATGAATGTCCGTCATAGAAATAAAGACAAAGTGAGCTTCTGGGGTGACTGGGATGGAAGAAGGGGGACAGATGCAGTGAGTAAGGCAAACAGCCTCTAGGCGTTGGGGTTGGTCCCAGAAAAAGCCTAGGAGAGTCAAGAACAGGATGTGGTAACTTCCAGCTTCAAACTTCGCACAGCTCCACAGAGAGCAGCGCTGGTTACCATCCAGGTCAAGACTGCCACCGCCGGCTGCTTGAATTATGACTTAGGTGGGGGAGAATTGTCGTCTTTACAGTGCTGAATGTTCCAAGCTGCCACGTTTAGCAATATTTGGGATTCAAGTAGGAGACATCTGACTTAGAGTAGTGCTGACAATAAAGGTGCTGGTTCCCCCTAAGACGACAGTGTGAAGACGAGCAGCCCAGGCCAGCCTCAGGGTTGGCAAAGTGTCACTCACAAGTGTCTTTGACACTTATCCGTACGTGTTGCTTTTTCACCCCTACGCTTACTGCTTCCTTGTCACAAGAGAGCTGCAGCTATTCCAGGCATGGCATCTGCTATCTGCCAGGAACAAGAAACAAGCAAGAAGCCGCCCCCACCCCTTTATACGGGAAATACAGGGTTCAACAAAACGGTCTCTGAGGTCCCTTCTGGCCCCCAATTCTTAGAGTTCTTCCACTCCCCATAATAGACACCTCTTGGTTTCCCTTATTTTGTCTTGCTTTCTTATTTTTCCCTCCTTTCCCCCTCTATGGGTCCATTGTTCTTATTTTCCGTTTTCTCCCCGTAATGTGCATTATGCCTCCTATGGGCTCCCTCTGGAAAAACCCTGTCTTCCTCTATTACACTCTGACCGAAATGGCCCTTCCCAGGAGCCCTGATTTATGAGTTAGGGGAGGGGCGGGGAAGGCAAGTGACCTGGGAGCTCTAAACGGCCACCTTTTTAGGTCCTGCTCGCACTCACTGTTTGCATGGCGCCCTCTTGTGTCCAGACTGAGTTCTTTTGTTGTCTCCTTTTCCCGCCCCACCCCCTCCCCCATGAGGGAGCAAGTCAGGAAACGTAAAACCAATAGTAGACAACTTATTTTTCCATTTAAAAATACTAATAGCTCTACTAAGTTTCAAGAGAACTCTACATTCTTAAAACGTAGATCATCCAATTGATTGGTAGAAAATCAATTAGAATATGGAGAGAGAGTTTTAGTTATGAAAATGTTAACAAACACATATGCTATGGCAATTAACAGGAAGCATCTAGTCATTTATTTCTTATGCTCACACAACTTTTGACAGCAGCCCCTACCCCCGGTGCATGAGTGCATTTTTTCTCTCTTTTTAGCTCAAAATAGCTTTCTCTAGTCAAAACCTTTCCCCAAAGCTTCAACTGAGCTGCCCAAACCTCCATATATTAATATCTCCAATAAACATAACACACGTCTCTGTGTGAAAAAAAGAACTCGTAATTCATCCTCTCCCTCCCAAACCTCTTCTTCCCCCAACTCTTCCCCCTTTGGCACCACTATCCTCATTCTTGCGGCCTCCTTTCCCCACATTTTACTTCCAATTCACTGGTAATTTCTGTTAGGCCCACCTTCAAAATATCCAAGTATAACCACTTATTAATATGAACACGGCTGCTATCTAAGTCCAAGCAGCCATTATGTCTCTCTTCATGACACTGGTAATGTCCTAAGTGGTCTGCCTCCTTCTTCTCCCCTATCTACCACAAATGCCACTCTGCTATCTTCTCAAAAAACCAGAGCCATCTTATAAAAATCTAAGTCAGGTCATGTCAGACTTCTGCTCACAACTCTCCAGAGATGTCCCTTTTCATTCAGAATTTTTAAAAAGGATTTATTTTATTATCTTTGACAGAGACAGAGAGAGACAGAGACAGAAAGAGACAGAGAAAAGGGGGAGGGCCCAGAGCAGTCTCCACAGTTGTGCATTATCAGTTTTTGACACGGTTTTGTTCCACACAGGTGGGCGGGGGCTGCACAGGGCTGCACAGGGCTGCACAGGGCTGCAGCTGGGCTGGGGGCCTCCCCCATGGGAGGCACGCCCCCTCAATCCAGGGGCCAAATCGGGGGGCAAGAACTGAACTGGGGACCTCTCTCAAAGGAAGCACACCCCAGTTCAGCACATGGGTCTGCACAGGTCGGGGCCGGGATTCGATCCTCATTCCCTGGCGCTGCAAAGTGAGCGCTTAACCGGCTGAGCCATCCCGGCTTCCCCTCATTTAGCCTTAAACTCAAAAGTCTTTTCTATGTCCTATTCGCTGACCTTATCCTCCGTGGTTCTCCCCATAGCTCGCTCCTTTCCAGCTATGTTGGCTTCCTTGCTGTTCCTTGAGCCTTTACCCCTGCTCTTTCTTCTTTCTGGAATGTTCTATGTTCACGTTTTTGTCCCTTCCTTATTTACTGCAAGCCTCTAGTTAAATGTAACCTCCTTAAGGAGACTCTTCCAAGCACCTGGTTACTTCCACACTCTTCATACTTATCCTGATTTGATTTTATTGTTAGCACTTATCACCGGATAGTAGATCACATCTTTCTGTGTGTGCTTTTTGTCTACTTTGTCCTGAGTACAACATGAAATTTGTTGCCAGAGACTTTGTTTTGTTCCTTGTTAAACCAAATTTTCAGCTCCAAGCACGTAGCAGCTGCTGAATGATGAATGAGGGGATGAATTAATTATTAGTTTGAATAATATGAAATTGTTGACGTCCTAAACATCTGGCCTACAAAAACAGCAATTCAAGTAGTTCACTTTCAGAACAAAATATTGTTACCACTTTATTCGTAGTGAAACTGAAGCCCAGTGAAGTAAAGTGACTTCCCTGAGTGTGATATTGTGATACACCAGGAAATATATGTAAAGTTAAGCAATGTTTTGTTTTCTAATGAAAACACTACCCGAATATTATATTGTAATTTTTTGACAGTTAGGAAAGCAGCCAATACAATTTAGTTACGCACCCTGGAGGGGGCGGTGGGAGTTGGAAAAGGAAAAGAAAAAAAAAAATATATGTATTTGGTCTTCATTCCTGGTTCCTGGCACAAAGATTCTAGAACCCTTGAAAAGTCCTGAGTGATAAAAGCATTGTTTGTTATTCCTAACAAGCCCTTTTCCACCATACCTGAGTTTATATTAATGGAGGAACTGGTGGCTGGGAGCCCCGACATAGCTTCAGGTTGGGGACTGGTTGTCAGGGGAATCACCCATGCCATTGGAAGTTTGGTACTTTCAGTTCCAACCCCTGACCTTCAGGGTTGGGAGAAGAGATTGAGGTAATCACCAGTGGCCAGTGATTAATCAATCACGCCTAATGAAACCTCCATAATAACCTCAAGTGAAGGTGTTTGGAGAGCTTCCAGGTTGGCAGGAACATCCTCGTGCCGGGAGGGTGATGTACCCCAAACTCCACAGAGACAGAAGCTTCTGTGCTTTGTGACATCCCCAGACCTCTCTGTGGACCTCTTCATCTGGCTGCTCGTTTGTACCCTTTATATGAGCCTTTACAGTAAACTGGTAATAGTGAAGTATTTTCTTGGGTTCTGTGAGATTTTATATTAAATTCTTAAACCTGCAGAAGGGGTCCTGGGAACCCCTGATCTACAACCAAATTGAACAGAAGTGTGGGTAACCTGGGGACCCACTATGGGTGACTGGCTTCTGAAGTGGGGGGCAGTTTGTGGGACTGAGCCTTTATCTTGTGAGATCTCACCAACTCCAGGTAGTTAGTGGCAGAATGAGTTACACTGTAGGACACCCATCTGGTATTTGCAGAGAATTGGAAAATCGGTGCAAAGGTCTAGCGCACATTTGATGTTGGAAATGTTGTGAGTAGACAAACATCGTTCCTTTGTGAAGTCAAATAAAAAAGGAACACAAGGTGTATTTGGAGCATTTCATTTCTTCCAATGCAACAGGAACAGAGCTGCTGCTGCGTTCTGGACACCATGCTAGGGTCGGGGGCCACTGAGCCTAAGGCCTTCCCCTGTCTCCCAGCCCACCCTCTGTCTTCGTGGCTGTAGGGTCTCCCATCGGCTCCACGGGCAGGGATTGCAGGGCTGTGTGTAGGACCGAGCAGCCCGTAGCTCTGCAGAAGGGCCGAAGTTGGGAGAGTGTGGACTGCTCCCCATGCCTCTGTCACCACTGGAACCCAGGGAGCCTGCCTGCAGGGAATCTTGACCTCCTTCCTTCTGGTCCCAGAGGAAATGTGGACCTTCCCTCCCGTAGTGTCAGCCCTCTGTCTCCCCACTCTTCTCTTCAACATGGTGAGGCTGGCAAAGCCCACTCAGGCCACCCGTGCAACTCTGTTCCATCCTAAGAAGGCACAGAAACCACACGGATCCTCCAAGCCTTCTGTGTTCAGTACTCCGCACATGAGCCAGAAGGGCACGTGGAAATAGGGGAAGGCGTAGGCTGCCCTGTTCCATCTTGTGAGCAAAGGATCACTGGGCTCAAGGATCGTGGCCAGGGCTGACTAAACGTCTATGAAAATGTCTCCCCTCCACAGCTACCCCTCTGAGTCCTAGGGGGACAGTGTGTTACAGAAGAGGAAAGGAAAAGACAAGGTCACCTCCTCACCGCTTCCTTTTAGCCCTCCTCCAAGCTCTCCTTACATTTTCAGCTTCTCTCCTTGGTTATTGCTCTTGTCAAAGGTTTTGTTTCAGAAACAGCTGGAAAAGTTCTGCTTTTTCTCTTTCGCTAGCATTTTGCTTACCCTATAGTTTACTGAGCTCTACAAAAGTTGTGCCTTATACATAAATAAACGTATTATTATTATTATGTAGCTCTATTCAGAGCATTGGTTGAAGGGGACAAGTGAAATTTTTCTTTGTTTGCTTCGCAATGTGTCACAGTCACAATAGCTCTCCTCCTGCCTTGGATTAATGGCATAATTATTCACATTGGGCAACAAAAAGGAATGAGTTTGAACTTGCCATGAATTAATATGCTAAAATATACCTTCTGTTCTTTCTCATTGCCTAATTAATTCTGAATTATGAAATTCCCTTTGAGCTACCCCAAAAGCATGGTCACCGGATTCGGGAGCTATTATTTTTTCTTTGCAATAAAAGTCCAGTGATTAGGTAATTATGGGCTATTTTAAAAGAGAATATTCATTTGAGCTTCCTGGGAGGGAAAGCACAAACATCTTAAGGGAACTTTCTAGAGATTTCATAGTGAAGAAGCTATACATGATGAGTGTACAAGGTCCCCAACAGAGACTGAACTTTGCATGAACCGACATTACCATGAGGAAGATAGTGGGCGTAGGAACACTACTATACGTCTTTCTCCTGGTTCTGTACCTCAGTGTCTGAAATTTCCACTCTGAAGCCCATGCCTTTGGATTAAGATATTGTCTTCAGAGGTTCCCTGTTAACTATGCAGGACTTGCCCATGGAAAATAGCACAATCAATCACCAACACAGGGCGAGGAGAACTTGCCATTCACTCAGACATGCTTATGAGGACATTCCTGTCAGCAGGGAGGCAGACCTGGCTTGCAGTGAATTTTAGAGATTAAAGGGACGTAAGAAATTATCCAGTTTAGTTCTCTCATTCCCCTGGGCTTCCCATCCTCCTGTGGAAGGCTCACATCACTTCTGCCCATTTCTTACAGGACTGCTTTTCCCCAGAAGGCTGGCTACATTCCCACGATACCAGGTCTTTGTAATACTGGAAGCCCTCCGATCCTCAATAAGCAGGGTCCATATGGGTGCATTGCCCACTTTCCCTTCATTTCAATATGCTGGGATCCTCAAACACTATAAGGCCTGTGAAATACGTGGTGAAGCCCTGAATGGCTGGGTCTCTTTTATTTCCACACCTTGTCCATGAGCACTCCCAGCTCAGTCCTCTAGGGGGCAGCTCTCTGCTGCCTCACAGACAAGGAACCCAAACAAGTACTTGAGTCTTAATTGATCTGGCTGTTTGGACTCAAACTTCATTAGCTCAAATTACTTCAGTCCGCCTAATTTGTTTCTCTATGTGAGCTCTGATAAGCTTGGTGTAGCATCTTCTAAACTGTGCTGTTTATCATCATCAATGCCTACTCAAATTACCCCTGCGGAGCAATGGAGCGGGAGAAAAATGGTTTAAAAGGTGTAGCTGTTTTCTGTGGTTATTTCTGCACACATACACACAGAATGTGGAGTTCAGGTCACCAAAGAATAGCATTTATTTCCAGGGGACAACTCTGCTTCTTAAAAATGCCACACAGCCAGAAAAATCCTTTCAGTCTTTCATATTCAAGCAGAACTTGTGTAAGTGGTTTCAATTCCATAAACTTTGGAATTTTGTTCTATTGATAGACAGAGAGAAATCCATTTTGATGTTGTTCTTCCAACAGGTTAGAGGCCTTTAACTAACCTGTGTGTGTTTGTATATTGACAAAGGCACATATCTGTATTTGTGGACACAGTATCATTCTGAAAAGAGGTGTGTCTCCCTAAGAATGACTGTTGATCCACCCCAAGGGCAGAGAAACTTTCAGCAGTACAGAAGGTCATGTTGAGTCTCAGGGAGGAACTGACAGCAAATGGTGGCTTCCAAGGAGGAGTGTTTAAGAGAGACTTTTTCTATATACCCGTTTATATGTGTTTAATTGCACGTATTACCTTTTCCAAAAAATTAAAAACAAAAAAAGCATTGTTGTTAACAATTACCAAATAATCATTTTTTAAAAGATGTATTTTATTGTTTTTGACAGAGATAGAGAGACTGAGACAGAGAGAGACAGAGAGAAGGGGAGGGCCCAGAGCAGTCTCCACAGTTGTATCTCATCAGTTTTCGACACAGTTTCATTCCACACAGGTGGGTGGGGGCTGTGCAGGGTGGGAACTGGTCTGGGGGCCTCACACATGGGAGACATACCTCCTTGAGGCAGGGGCTGAACCTGGGGGCCTCCCACACGGGAATGTTGCCCCCGTGAGAACCGAACTGGGGGCATACCATATGGGTTCAGCATATGGGTCCGCACAGACTGGGGCTGGGATTCAATCCTTGGACCACGGGGCTGCAAAGCGAGTGCTTAACCCACTGAGCCATCCTGGCATCCTCAATAATCATTTTATTATAGTACTAAGACCTGTTTGCTGTGCTACATATATGGCTTATATTTTTATGTAAATCCAAGTACCTAACTTTCAGGGCATTTTGGCAGGGCCACGTAGATGTTTCATCAGAGATGTGGTGACAGTGTGTGCATTGGTTATGACTTTAACGTGGAAGTTGAATGTGAGAAGGCCCAGCCAATGCTGCGAATATGGAGACCGCTTTTAATATCATCACACTCAGCAATTGGCGTCCTTCTCCTGGCATCTGGCACATTCAGATGATTCCATCCATTGCAAATGCTGGTGGAAGCTGTGGGTTCACAGTCATATTAAATGTCTATCTTTTAGACAGTGTAGATACCGTCTACATTGATGAAAATTAGCTTATTTCCCATATTTCCTTGCACTCCTTAGATGTATGTTTTTATACTAGAAATGGAAAATTCAGATGATAAAACATACATATTCCAGAGCCTCAATGCCATACACACAAAAATAGGAAATTTAGATAATTAGGCACAATTGTCTTTCTTATATATTTTTAAGATAAAAAATTTTTTTTTAAAAATTTTATTATTTCAGAGAAGGTGAGAAAAAAGAGAGAGAGAGAGAGAGAGAGAGAGAGAGAGAGAGAGAGAGAGAGAGAGTGCAAGCAGTCTCCATATTGTGCATCATTTGTTGTGAGATGGTTTCATTCTACACAGATGGATGTGGGGCTGCGCAGGGCGGGAATCGAACTGGGGGCCTCCGCATGAGAGGTGAGAACCTTCACCACTGAGCCATCTTGGTGGGTACCAGTTGCACTGCAGTTCAGTATGTGGATTTGCACAGGCCGGGGCTGGAAATCGAGCCGTGGATCTCACGGTTGGAATGCAAGTGCTCACCTGCTGAAGTATCCCCTCATAGCTTTCGTATTATTTTTTAAGTTATTTAAATAATTGTATCAATTCCTGACTTTACTTACATACCAAGTATCCCTGGACTGACGACATGGGATACAAATGATGTCGCCCATAATTGTGGTCACATCGATATGCATTTTGCGGTTTCTCTCTCTTGACAGCCCTCACCAGTGGAATTTGAAGCATCTGTCTTTCTGCTCCCTTTCTAGGTTCCACCCACATCTCTGATCTTAAGGAGCCGCAGAAGGGTCACACTTCACACACTTCACTTGAGAATGAGTCCAGGAAATAGCACAGGCTGACCAGCATGATGTCTGCACTGCTTTGCATTCCTCTGGGCACCCTCTGAGCTTCACTGACTTCCGAGCCTCCATCTGGGTGCTTCCCCAGGTTAACACACATGCCACTGGGGCTGCCCACCATGCTCGGGAGATGCCCTGCTCTCAGCTCTTCTGCTAGATCACAGCATCAAGGGAGTGGGAAACGGCCACTGTCTTGCTGGTGTTTGACCCTATTACCATGGTCCCACGGCAAAGTGGCATAGGCCCAGAGATTAAAAAAAAAAACAGCTTTATTGAGATGTACTTCCTATGCCATGCAATGTGTCCATTCCAAATGCACAATTGAATGTGTTATGTCGGTATACAACTTGATTAATTTTTAAATAGGTAAAATAGGTGTAGCATACAGTTTTCCATTTCAACAATTTTTACGTATATGACTCTGTGGCATCATTTTCCACAGCAGCTGCACCACCATCGTACGTTTCCAGCAGCGATGCATGGGGACAACGCCTTCACTTTTACATGAATAGCAAATCACATTCACAACGTTGTACAACCATTGCCACTATCTATTTCTGAAACTTTTTTATTACTCTGAACAGAAGCTCTTAACCATTAAACAGTAATAACTCCCTATTTCTCCCTCCTCCAGCCCCTGCTAACCTCTGATCTACTTGCTGTCTTCACGGATTTGTCTGTTCTAGGCACCTTACATACGTGGAACCATATAATATTTGTCCTTTTGTGTCTGGCTTCTTTCATTTAGCATAATATTTTCAAGGTTTGTCCATATTTTAGCACGTACCTGAACATCATCTCTTTTTATGGTTAAGTAATATTCCATTGAGTGGACATACCACACTTTGTTTATCCATTTATCTGCTGATAGACATTTGGGTGATTTCTATCTTTTTGGTCATCGTGAAAAATGTTGCTGTGAATATTGGTGTGCAAGTGTCTCAGTGGTTGTTTTCAATTCCTCTGGATATATGAGGGCTGTCTGGAAAAAAATCCAGCCACAAATGCCTCTATTTTCATATTACACGGCTGGATAACTTCTGGACAGCCCTCATATATCTAGGAGTAGACTGTTGGGTCACATGCTAATTCTATATTTAGATTTTTTGAGAAACTGCCAAATGGTTTTCCACAGTGGCTGTGCCATTGTGCTTTCCTACCAGAATCGCATGAAGGTCAATGCTTTTCTACAAACAATATGTCCTCCTCTCCTCCCCTCAAGGCAAACACTGACAGGGCTGTTTGGCAGGGGCCACTTGAAATGACAGTCACTAGTTCACTGGTTGCTTCACACGTGGGCAGGGGCCACTTGAAATGACAGTCGCTAGTTCACTGGTTGCTTCACACGTGGGTGCTCAGGGGCACCCAATAAGAAAACCTGGCAGTGTCAGTCGGGCCTCTCTTCATCCCTCCAGTCTAGTCTGCTGGTTGTGTCTGTTCATGCCTGACCACTAGTCATCGGTACTATCTGAGTTCTAGTCCCAGAAATCTCTTAAGCCTTGATAAAAATGAGTCGATACAGAAACACCAGCAAAGGAGATCTGCTGCTAGCTCTCTTCTTGGATTCAGCTGGGAAAACCTTTTAAAAACATTTTCACACAGAGACTGGACTGATGGCTCTCACTGAATAGGCCGAACAATTTGGTGAGAAACAGCTGATCATTCATTCAACGAGTTACAAGATGGTGAACAGTAATGTGAGTTCAGGCCCTCCAAGAAGCAGGCACCGAGATGGGACTGCAGGTGCACGGGACCTATCAGGGAAGCTCTCAGAAGGAAGTGGGATAGGAGCTTGGAGGCTGGGAGAGTCCGTCTGAGATGCAGGTCTGACCCCAGTGAAGGAGGCAGGAAAGAAAATTGGGGTGGAGGCATGGTAGATGGCTGTGCAGTCTCAGGAAGTCTGCCACGGCTGTCAGATGTCAAGTCAAAGCTGGCCCTCAGAGGGGTCTTCCAGGAACGGGCCTCAGCATTCCTGTTATGCTCAGTTGTTGGTTAGAAGCAGCTGGGAGGTGTGGCCTCAGCACAAGTGTTGAATTTCAGCAGCTGCTGGGACTGGGATCTGAGAGGCACAGCTTCATTGAATGATCAAGCTGGTGAATGGGTGTTGACATTTTGAATGATTCTTAGATTTGTGAGAGAAAAAGGAACTCTACCAGGAGGATCTCTTGCTATTTCCTGTTAGTGGTCCTCCCTCCTGGACATTCAAGCTGCAAAACATTTGCTTATCACAACTACCTGCCAACTCCCTTTTCTTCTAAGACATCTGGGCCCTGGGGCAGCTGTGTGTGAACCTTCTTGATCAGGATGGAAGGGTCTAACCACACCAACCTTAACAGAAAAACCCTTGGCACTGCGTCTAAGGAGTGCCTGAAACGTTGAGAGCGCCTGACGACTCTGAAGCACTCCCTGCTGATGAAGTCCTTTCTCCAAAGGCTCAAGTAGCAGACAGAGTCAGAACTGGAAGCCAGGGCTCCTGACTCCCGACCCAGTATTGTGGCTGACACTGCATTTCCCCTTTCATTTCGTATTGTTTAAGAGAGTTTGCACCCCTGAAGGCTTCATCCTGGCTTGTGATTTCACCCCAGGACCATTGGGTGGCTTTTCCGATATATGGGGAGGACTCTTTCCACACCATCTCACCTCGCCTGTGTACCTTGCTTCACTCGGTTTCCTTGTTAAAATTCTCACCCAATTCTCTGTGGCCCCCAGTTCTTCCTTGGTTCTAACCACGGACCTTGGCTGTGTTGACAGTGTTTCTCCTCCCTGCCCCAGGACTCCCCTGGGCATCCCTACCAGGAGCTGTCTCCGTGTTGGCGCACAAAGATGGGCAGGCTAAGGAACCCTCTCCAGGAAGGCTGCGGCCTGTGGCTTGGCCATGCACTGGGGAGAGAACCATGGACGTGCATGGAACAGGCTTTTGCGGTCAGTGGCCTGACGATGACTCCCAGCCCCGAGAATCCTAACAGTCTACTCGTAGCAGGAATATCCACTAATGCCTTGACTGCGAACAGGGTAGAGAGGAGTTTGATTAATCAGGGCCCATGTCATGCCCTGCAGCATACTTTCCCGTTAGCAGTCAGCTGTTCCAGAGTTTTAAATAGAACCTGTCCCCCTGAGGGAAAACTTCAAGGCCCGTTCTTCCCAGGGGACTAAGTGCCAGAGTGCTCGCCCCTGGACCTGGGGAGACTGTCCACCCAGTACACAGAAACCTAGGGCAGCGGCCTTGGCCCTGCCCTCTCTGCCCACTCCTGGGGAGGATTCCTGTGCTTCTTATGTTGTCTCTCTTTGGCGGAAGTGGGGGGTAGGGTTGTCTTTGCTCTTCTGGAAAACTTTTTCACCTAGAAGATACCCAGCTTCAACCTCACTCTTGTTAAAAAAAAAAAAAAATTAGGTCACTGAGATTTTTTGGCTGACTGAGATAAGGCTTCAGACTGGACAGTGTGAGCAGCAGTGGCAGGAGTCCACGTTCGCAGAGCCTCATACTAGTTAAAAAGCCTTTTCGAACTCAGCAATTTATTTCACCTCAAATTCCTCTTGAGTGGTTGGCAGGGCAAATGCTGTTTTCCCATTGTATATAGAAGACATTCATTCTTTCAGCAAAAATAGTATTTGGTATTTACTAAAGTTTTCATATATATATATTGTTTGAGAGAAGGAGAGAGAGATAGGGGAAGGACGCAGAGCAGTCTCCGTAGTTGTACATCATTAGTTGTGACGTGGTTTCGTTCCACACAGGTGGATGTGGGGCTGCGTGGGGCAGGAACTGAACCAGGGGCCCCCACGTGGGAGGCAAGGACCTTTGCCATCATGTCGTCCTGGTGGTTACCAGGTGCGCTGCAGTTCAGCTTATGGGTGTGCACAGGCCGGGGCCAGGTATCCAACTCCAGACCTCAGGACTGTGAAGCAAGTGCTCAGCTGCTGAGCTGTCGCAGCATCCCCTCTTCCTAATATTTAGTGAGTGTTTACTACACACCAGGAATGGGCCACGTGCTCTCTCATCTAATATCCACAGTGACCGTGTGAAATAGATGCTCTTATGAACCTTGTTTGGTGGATGAGGAAATGGGAGCCGGAGAAGTGACATTCATCAGCGGCGCAGCTGAGATCTGAGTGGAGCTAAGTCGGAGCTGGACTGTTGCTGGGCTAACAAGCTGTCTACACATGTGAGCAGGTGACTATTCAGCTACAGCTGAGAAATGCTGTGCAGAAAGGTGCCATGTGCCGTGAGAAAATACAGCAGGGTCTGAACTTGGTCTGGGGCATGAGGAAGGCTTCCCCAAGGAAGTGACACTTCAATGGAGTCTGAAGGAAGAAGGAGAGTAAGGCGGGGAGGGGTGAGGGAACAGCAGGGGAGAGGGGACAGGGGGAGGGAGGGAAGGGTGCTGGCATTTTCAAAGGCCTGAAAGAGCCTCCTTTCTCTGATGAGTAAGGAGCATGGGAGAGCAGAGAGAGAGGAGGCTGTAGAGACAGGTGGAGGCAGGACTTTGTGGTCCCTATTCAGGGGTTGACTTGAGCCAAAGAGCGCTGGGAATCAGCTGACGGGAGAATCGGGCTTATCCGAGCTCACTGTGGCTGTTGTGAGGAGACGGGATCCGAGGGGAGCGAACACAGAACTGGGGTGAGTGGTTAGGAGACTGTTACCGTCCTGCTGGGGAAGGAATGGAGATGGGGAGGGATGGGCAGGCCGGTGACCTTAGGAGGTCAAGTCTGTGGTGACACACACTTAAGGCATCTCAATGAAGTCCAGCAAGAAGGACAGATTGTAATGAAACATTTACAGGAAGCATTCGTTCACCAAGTGAGCCACTTCTAAAGTCATTCATGTTTTCATCTGAGAACGATGTTCCATTACAAGAATGAAAGGAAGAATGGCTTAAGATATTGTCCATGGAGATACTCCCTTCTGGTGCCACCATTCCTTCAAAAGAAAGGAGACAAATCCTCCCACACTTGCAGCGGCCTCAGGACCATTCCTACTGAGGAGTCAGGGGACCCTGTAGGTGTTTGGAAGACATGGCAAAAAGGGAAGAAACTTTCTGACTGGGTGTCGGGATGTGTGGTTCTGAGTGTGTGTGTTGGAAGCTAACTGGCAAAATTAGATCACAAAACTCCTGAGAGAAGTTTCAGCAAGTATTTCTAGGATGTTGCAGCAGCCCATTTGAAAGAAAAAAAATTTACTAGAACCTAAATGACATGCTTAAAAAAATGACCTGACTTTATTAGATGTTTTGCTATTGAGTAGCTATAACTCAGTCAAAATTGTGTCCTAATTGGCACCCATAGATTGCTCTGACCTCCAGCTATTGTTCTCTCCTGGCTAATGATAAAGTGGACCGTTATTTATAAATCTCCAGCAGCCTGATGTTTGAGGTTGTCTTGAGCATTTTTCCTTCTAAGTTGTAGAAGATCATCAGCTTCAGGTCCTAGAACTCTCCTTCCTCTATTCCTCCCCTCCGGTGGTAGCAATAACCGCTATAGAATAAGCTGGAAATAGAACATTCTGCTAGGACGTGCCACCACGTTCAGACAAAACGATCCTAAGTTTGAAGCTTCTGATTGTGCAAAGTAACTACATACTTGATAAACCAGAAGGGGAGGCAAGCCACTTGGCTTTAAAGAAAGTACAATTGGGTGTCAGAGTTTTGGTCACCAAGCTATTATCTCTCAAATGGTATTAATAGTCCCCTGAGAGCAACTGACCCTTTAGAAAACTGGATGTTGCCTTGAACCTCACTGCACTACTCCACATTATTCCATTACACAGAACCTGATGCGGCCCCAAGGGCAGTGAAAACAGTTTGCAACCCATAGAGCCCACCTGACAGTTTAAAAATACTTTATTGAAAGAATTCTTCATTGTGAAATTCCCTTAAGAAATTTTTTTTAAAGATTTATTTTATTGGTTTTTGACAGAGAGAGAGAGACAGACAGAGACAGAGAGAAGGGGGAGGGCCCAGAGCAGTCTCCATAGTTGACAGTATTAGTTTTCCATATAGTTTCACTCCACAGGTGGGCACAGGGCTTTGCAGGGCAGGAACTGGGCCGGGAGCCTCCCACATAGGTCTCAGCAAGAACTGAACTGGGAGCACACCCCAGTTCAGCATATGGGTCCACCTGGGCCGGGGCCGGGATTCGACCCTCGGTCTCCAGGGCTGCAAAGCGAGCGCTTAACCTGCTGAGCCATCCCAGCTTCCCCTCCTTAAGAAATTTGAACTATTCAATTCCTTAATAAGTCACCCTGTACTTTCTCAGTGGATGATATTTATTTGAGTTGAATAAATGACTGGTAATATATATAAGGAAACTCCTCTTTAAAATATGTCAGTTGATTAATGACTTGGTCAAGAATCACTTTATGGCTCTTTGCTTCATGATTAATTTTCTAATTATGGCTTTTTGTCACTTTAAAAAGCAATTTTCTTTATGGAAACTCAGTTATAGTCACATGTGTTTGGAAAGGCTAGCTAGTGACTATCTGGCTATCCTCACCCTGTGACCAGTTGGTGACTTTGGCTTTGCAGGAAAAATTTACAAAGCTTTTTGACAGCTTAGAGAGCAAAGCCCAGCAATATGTAGAATTACTGAGCTGGGTGAGCCTTTAGATCTTTTCCTGCTCAAGCACCCGAGGGTACAAAGGAGGAAACTGAGATATAGAGGTGACATCAAGGCTGCCCATTTTGTGTCAGCAAGAGTTTCTCAGTTGTCTCTGCTGTGCCTCATACTATGCTAGGTGCTGGGGGAAAATACATGCCTTTGGACTCCAATTTACTCTCTAGGTGGGAAGATAAAGCTGGCCTAGGCAAACATTTAAAGGTAGCATGTGGCAATATACCAAGTATGAGCAAGTGTAGCCCAGATTATCGTAACAGGTTGTTTCCCCCCCCCCCCAAAGATTTATTTTATTGTTTTTGACAGAGATAGAGAGAGACAGAGAGAAGGGGGAGGGCCCAGAGCAGTCTTCATAGCTGTACATCATCAGTTTTCGACATGGTTTTGTGTTCCACATGAGTGGGGGTGGGGGCGCAGGGCAGGAACTGGGCCAGGGGCCTCCCTCATGGGAGGCACACCCCCTCAAGCCAGGGACCAAACTGAGGTGGGGTGGGGCAAGAACCAAGCTGGGGGCCTCCCGCATGGGAAGCTCACTCCAGTTCAGTGTGTGGGTCCCTATGGGCCGGGACCAGGATTCAATCCTCGGTCCCAAGGGCTGCAAGGTGAGTGCTTAACCAGCTGAGCCATCCCGGCTTCCCAGGTTGCGTTTTACAGCCATGCTCCACATTAGGGTTGTTTTATCTGTCAGAACGGAAAATGGAGTGAACTTTGATGCAGAGCTCAGCAGTGACATGTCCTCCCGTCCTGGCTACAACACAAAGCTGGGCCACAGGCAGCTTCAGTATGGCAGAACTGCCGGGAGGATCAGAGAGCAGAGACTGAAGCTGAGAGCCAGTGTGACAGTAAGAGCAGAATGGCCGGAAGTTCCTTCCCCATGGGCTTCTCTTTCTCCTCACTCTGATGTGTCTTTCCAGACAGGGGGTCGGCACAGCATGCACAGCCACTGAGAGCACAAGTCTGCGAGCCAGATCAGCTGGGATAGGAGTCCCAGCCGGCCACTGTGTCATTGCATGACTTTGAGCAAATTATCTCTCTCGTTTCATCTCATCTGTACAAATGAGAATAATAATTAATGACTGCCTCATACAATTTTGTGAAGATCAATTGAGATAGTTCATGAAAGTAAAGCACAGTGATTGACACAGAGCTATGCTTATTATGAGGATCTATTATAAATATACCAAATCATCCATTCTGTTAGCACAGTTGCTGTTAGCAATGAGAGAGGGAAAAGAGAGAGAGAGAGAGAGAGAGATTACACACACCATACTCTGGCTGTGTTAGCCATCAAGGAGAGATCTGGATTATAGAGTCCAATTGGCTGTACAATGAATTGTTCTTTAAATGGCCAAAAATATGAAATGATGTTAAGGTAGAAACATAAACAACAGTTTATTTTTAGGTAGTCTTGTCAGTTGTTAGTGATCACCAATCAGTTTTTTTTGGGGGGGGAGGGGTTAAGGTGGGGTAGGGGCACAAAGGAAGACATTTCCTACTGACACCTTGAATGTAGCCCAGTGAGACTAGGCTGAGCATATTCGAAACGGAACAGTACCGTTGTTTTCTGTCCTGTTTAAAATGGGCATCTGGTCAGCCCAGTAACCAAGCTAACGGTGCTGAGGTAATTTTTAAGAGAAAGGATCTTCGACTGATATTGCAGAAAGACCCGAACCTTGGCTGGAAATACCTATGCTCGCTTTGGGGGAGTACCAATAAGAAAAAGTTCACAATAAGAAAGACACTTCTGGGGGTTGCCAGGATAGCTCAGTAGGTTGAGTGCTTGCCTTGCAACTGTGAGGTTAGGGGATCGAATCCTAGCCCCAGCCTGTGCAAACCCATATGCTGAACTGAGGCACAACTGGTAAGTGTCAGGATGGGGGGGAAAGGTTCTCCCCATGTGGGAGGCCTCCACCTTAGTTCCCACCCCACGCGACCCCACATTCACCTGTGAGGAATGAAGCCATGTCACAACTAATGACATACAACTATGAGACTGCTCTGCCCCTGACCCTTCTCTCTCTCTCTTTCTACCCCCTCTCTCTTCCTCACCTTCTCTCAAACAATAAAATAAATCTTTAAAAAATTAATAAAAATAAAGGCACTTCTGGGGCCATTTTTTTAAAAGAACCCTCTAGGGGCCTGTGTCTTTTGAAGGGTCACCTCCTTACCTGATCCTTGTAAATTCTACACACCTGCCCCTACTTGTGTTGTGCAAGTGAGGTGGGTGCCTTTTGAAGGGTCACCTCCTTACCTGATCCTTGTAAATTCTACACACCTGCCCCTACTTGTGTTGTGCAAGTGAGGTGGGTGCTCCTGCACCTCCCTTAGGTGGTAGTAAAAGTAAGATGAGCAATCAGAAGACCTTAGATTCTTTACGCAGCATTCCTCGGCACTTTGCCTTTCTCAGTTCAGTTGTATGGATCCTGGCACTATGGCCCAGTTTGATTACAGGAGTCAGAAATAGAATGAGAAAGAGCATCAGCTTGTAATCAGAAGGCCTGGGTTCGCTCGCCTGCTTTTGCTGTGCCTTTCAAGTTACTTCATCTGTTGTTTATTTATTATTATATTTTATTGTTAAATTTAACGGGGTGACATTGGTTGGTAACAATTAGATAGTTTCCCGATGTACAACTCCACATCACATCACCCATGCATCGCATTATGTGCCCA
>PVKE010010976.1:0-41291 GCA_004027555.1 Craseonycteris thonglongyai
TCCTTCTGTATCAATCCTTTTACTTGCCAAATAAATGTAATAGAACTAGCCGCATGTATTGCAGACCTTGTTCAGGGGAAAGCAGAAGAACTAGAGTTAGAAATTTTGAACCTTAAGAACGATATTTTGCTAAAATCCTTAATATCAGAGGACTTATGGAACATAGTCGACAAAGAAAGGTTCCCATTTAAAAAAAAAATGGCATATAAAATCAAATCGTTTTTCGGGTCAACGTATTTATGCGAATCTTTGTTTTCAAACATGAATTTAATAAAATCACGATATAGATCTCGACTTACTGATGAGCATCTTAAAAACTGTTTGCTAACAGGGTTGTTGTCATACTATCCTAATTACAAGGCACTGGCCAATGAAATGCAATGCCAAAGATCACACTGACCGATTACTTTTTTTTATGTTTTCTTTTGTTTTTTTAAATGATTTTATTATACATGTTTTTTATTTACTTTGTATTACATTTTATATACATGTTTGTGTGTATATAATTTGTACAATAAATTATTTTAAAATTATTTTTATTATTTTTTATTCTTGTTCAATAATAAATATCCTTAGAAATAGCTGGTGCCCGCTGCCCTACCGATGTTTTAGAATGCGCCCTCGGGTATAAAAAGGTTGGGAACCCCTGCTGTAAAGATTCAGTGGAAAAAAAGAAAATCTTATAAAAGTGCTTGACATAATGGCTGGCACATAGCAGTTAAGTGTTACGTGTTAGTTGCTGCTATTCTTTGAAAATCAAGAAAAGTGAGAATTTATAATACTAATAGGAAAAGACCAGGGGAAAAGGCTATTGGATTAAAAAGCTTTAGTGCTTTTAAGATGAAAGGGAATATGACAACGTGGATAGACCTACAGGGTATTATGCCATGGAAAATTTATGCGATGTGAAATAAGTCAGACTGAGAAAGACAAATACCATATGATCTCACTTATGTGTGGAATCTAAAGAAATAAATGAACAAACAAACACAGACACAGACTCTAGATATAGAGAACAAATAAATGGTTGCCCAGCATGGGGGTAGAGGGTAGAAAGTTGGGTGAAAAAGATGAAGGAATTAAGAAATACAGATTGGTATTATAGCTACAAAAATGTCATGGGGATATAAAGTGCAGCACAGAGAATATAATTAATAATGTTTCAACAACTATGTACAGTGCCAGGTGGGTACTAGACTAATTGGAGGATCACTGCATAAATTATACAAATGTCTAACCACTATGCTATACACCTGAAACTAATGTAAAATAATAATGTCAACTGAAACTAAAAAAAATTTTCTTAAATCCAAAAAGAAAGAAAATGAAAGGGATATGAGACATAACGTTGAATCTAATTTAGAGAATGTGGTTAGTCCCTAGTATGAAAATAGCCAGGAGGACACTGCAAAGGCTTCCACTAAAGAAAATACAAGGCAATAAGAAGAATGCAAAGTATAAGTCTTCTTACCTGCATATGAGGACTATCCTTTTCCTTTGGAGAGAAAAATCGTCCACCTTCCCCACGCTTCCGTGCCATGGCATGACGGTGCCGAGACTCATGCAGGTATTTCTAAAACAAGAAAAATAAAACTATGTAACTACTAGCTGGAACCAGCATACTTACCTAATACACAAATTTCATCCTCAGAAGTTTAGAAAAGCTGTGATCAAAGCCAATGGGGAAATTCTGACTTTGAATAATGGAGACTACACTAGATAGCAGCTAACCATATACTCTAACTACCTTAAGAATGTGGATACTAAATGAATATAATAAAAAGATTCCCCAAAAGTACTATAGAGTTCATGTAGAGTTCACTTACCTCTTGATATATATCCTTCTCTTTTGCTTTAATAACAGACCAAATTTCAGTTTGGCAAATGGCTGCTTAGTGAAAAGACTGCAGTTCCTAGCCTTATTTGGAGGTTAAGTGTGGCCATGTGATGAAATTTTGCCTGAGATGTATGGAATTTCCTGAAAGTTTCCTTGAAAGAGAGGTGACACTTCCTTGTTCCCTTTGCTCCTCAACTGGAGCCCAAGCAGCCATCTTAAGCTACAAACAGCAATACTAAGAATATTAGAACAAGACAGAAAGAGAATGAATCTTGATGACTGGAAATGTGCTACCAAACCAGGACAATTTGTCCCTATATTTCTTTTATGTAAGAAAAAAATGTTATATAATACACTGTTATTTTTTTGTTCTTGTGTTTACAACTGTATATACAAATAGCAAATGCTATCTTTTACAAAAGATACCAGCTGACGAGCTACCCTCAACTGTTGGAAGGTACTCAAGGAAACAAACCATATAAAAGGTAATTCTAAAGGTAGAAAGAATCCTGGTATTCTCTTCCTACATCCCTCCCAACACTATACTTACCCTTCTCTCCTTTGGAATTTTCCCTTCTGCCTCCAGCTTGGCACGGGCTTGCCTCCTCTTAAGTATGCGGTGGTATTGTTTGGCATTTACATAGAGAGGCTCTTCTTCAAGCATCTCTGCCCCAGGCAAAGGGATCCTTTGGATAGCAGGCACAGATCCAGCACCTGGCACCATCTGTATGAAGAGAAAACCAGAGTCTATTAAGTAGTAACATGAAGTATGGACATGGGAAATAGTTTCTTGATCTCTGTTAATCTATTTTCTTCTGAACGTTACAGTCACTTTTATTAAGAATTCAGTTAAATGCAGTTCCTAGAAAACATTTATATTAAACGTCTGCATTTTAAACAAACATTACAGATGATTCTGTCATAGGGGCCCTGTAGCCACACTAAAAATTGACACAACTGGGCCCAAATTCTTGTCCAGCCATGGGTTCCATTTTCTAGGAATGTCTACTGCCATCTAATGGTCAGGAACAGTAACACGACAATAAAATAGTACAAAAGAAAACAGGTACAAATTTTAGCATACCACTAAATGCCTACAGTTATACAACTATTAATAATTTAATTAAATACTTACATGTAGCTTACTATATAATTTAATCCTAATTTTTCTAAACAAAAAAATAGTACTATACTAAAGGTGTAAGTAAACAAGTAATAGTTTTCTGTGTTTCACTCCTTTCCCAACTGTAACAACTTTGAAATGTCTGTTATTGTTTCTGCTGGTAGTTTACCTCTGTGCATGCAGAGTTCTACTACTAAATTCTTAATTTAACCATTTTAGGTACCATGAACTGGCATCCAATTTGAACATACAAAAATTTAGCTTTCACAAACACCACTCAACTTCTTCTCTATCTTCCCAATGTATTTATATAATACTTATTTTGATTTCTGATTACAATCTTCTTAATTTTTAGCTTACTTCTTATTTCATCCACTATAGACAATATACTTTCTAATTCCCAATGAAGGGAGAGTTGGGTTACCTTCCTTTCATTATCTGAATTCTTAATAAGATCACTTACGAGCAGACATTTACATCTGTTTAATTAGTGCTGTATCTACTGCACCAAGAACAGCGTCTGGCACATAGAAGGTGCTCAAAATGAATTTATGGTGTGTTGTAATCTTTATTATAAAAGTAAATTTCTGTAAGTACTTTAGGAATCAATCTCAATCCTAAGAGGTCAACATTGTAATAAATAAGCTTTATTAGAGACATCAAATTACAAGCTTAAGAATTTTTCAAAGACAAAGAGATACATAAAAAATAATCTACAGATGAAACAGTGAGCTAAAGAATCCATTTTCTTACCATGACCATCCCTCCTGAATTGACCACATTGCCTGCCACTGGTAGTGTCACAGTTACAGTTCCTTGTCCACTGCTGGTTGTATTGGTATTGGCTCCTGTCTGAACAATCTGTGCTCCTGCCAAACTGGCTGCTGGGATGGTGATCATGCCTGAAACAGGGACTGTAACTTTAAGAAAATAAAACATAAAACAAACAAAAAACAGGTACACAGAAAGAAGGGAACACAGTTAGTCCCTCTTCGATCTGGCACACACTCATTCATCCTGGAAAAACATACTATACAGAACACGGGGAGAAAAAGCACTTACCCACTTTCTGTCTGATTTACTATATAACATCCAAGTAAATCAATCTTTATAGTTCTATTAACTACCTGGGTTCCAGAGTTCTGAATCAACCTATCCTTGAAATGGATACTTTCCATGGATGGAGATATTTGGAGGCCCCTCCTTCCGTGGGTCAGTCTGACTGTAGCTATACCTACTGTTTCTGTACATACAAACAATATGGTTCAGGATGTTGATTTTATAAACTTATACTTTGTTTATCCTAACTAACAATCAGCCAGTTGCAGGACTAAAATGTAAAATTAAATCAAGCACACCAAACCCTCAAACTATCAACAGCAGCACTTGAGGATATGTTAGAGACCCTTCCAGAGCTTAATCAATATGAGAGCACACCCTTACTATATATAGTCACTGAAATTTGTTTAAACTTTTAATCAAAATTCAAACCTTTAGTCACAGAATCTGAGATGTCCTTTCTAGATTTAATTATCTGACAAATGCTTCCAAAAGTTCCTAAGTTCAGTTTGAGCCATCTCCTCTTCTCTGAAGTACATTCTCTCCTCTCAAGTCATATTTCATCTCTCCCTTCTTTATGCATCATCTATTCCTGAACATACCTCTATAAGGACTTTATATTGTATTTATTTGTTTACATGTATGCTTTATGTATTAGACTTGAGGCTCTTTGAGAAGAAAACTCTTCTTTCTAGGCAAAGTGCTACATAGTAGGCATGTAGTAAGTCTTTTTGAAATAAACAATAAAGTGGCTCTGAGAAAGACAAAAAACCTAAGCAGCAACAATATTCCAAATGTCAACTTGACTTCTGATCTATTCCCTCTATCAACAAAGAAACCCCTATTTCCAATCTTCTATTTAGAAAGATTTCTTCCCAGAAAGGATTAAGAGCTTATATCATTCCTAGCACCCGTCTTTTAACAACCACTGTAGGAACTTGTACGGATGGAATCAACATTGCTCATGTATGGGTGACAAGGAACCAACAATCAAGGGAGACTCAGAGGTAATCTTATTTTCTGTTCAAAAAGATCATGCCCAGACGACTACAAATTTCTGAGGAAGTGATCTGCACAAGGAATGAAAAAGATGCCCCACAAGTCCCGCAGAAAAGAAGGGGCACACTGACCTTGTTGGAGAATGGTGCCATCTGCATTAACTGGCTGATAGACGATGGTCTGCCCTTCAGCAGTCTGTGCCACCTGCTGCCCCTGGACAGCAATCTGCTGCTGCGTCTGAAGGAAATAAATCATGACCTAATTTAACAGATTCCCTTCACCACATTAGAAAGGACCATGTAGAACTTGTCTAAAAAACATTTGTGATGTTTCCCCCCACATTTCTACTACATGTGAAATATCTGGCACAGCTTTATGACCCGTTCCAATCAGCTGTGCTCTCGTATTCAGAGTTCGTAGAATTACCTGGGTCTGGCCAGCAGTGACGGCAGTTTGGGGCTGTTGGATGATGATCTGCTGGGTCTGACCCTGCTGGCCCTGTACCTGCACTGCCTGCCCACCCTGGATCTGGATCTGTCCAGGTGGGACCAACTGTATCTGTGGAAGAGAACACAAAGAAAGGTTGGCACCCCGTTGACACTGGTCTCTTTTGGTCCAGGAGTATAAGTTACTCAAATTATTCCAGAAAGAAGAAAAATGCTGTGAAGAAAAAGTAGACAGAAGTCCTGTTCTGCTTTCTATTATTTATGAGAAATCACTTGTTTTCCACTTCCATGGGGAAATTTTAACCACTGTCTGGATGCTGAGTATTAAAAAAATCAGTGTCATTTTTTTAAAATGATAGTGCTGGCATAGTTACATTTTTTTTTAAGCATGTTCATTTAAAAATATATTCTGGGGAAGCTGGGATGGCTCAGTGGGTTAAGCACTCACCTTGCAGCCCCAGGGTCCGAGAATCAAATCCTGGCCCCGGCCTGTGTGGACCCATATACTGAACTGGGGTGTGCCCCTAGTTCATTTCTCATTGGGGTGAGCTTCCCATGTGGGAGGCCCTGGCCTAATTCCCACCCTGCATGACATGCCACGCATGTGGAATAAAACTGTTGAAAACTGATGATGTACAACTATGGAGACTGGTCTGGGCCCTTCCCCTTCTGTCAAAAACAATAAAATAAATCTTTAAAAAAATACATTCTCTGAACTGAGGAGTTCCCCCAGTTCAGTTCTCTGTCAAAAACAATAAAACAAAACAAAACAAAATTCTGAAATATTTCTTAAAGGTGAAATGATTTGAGAGAGTAGGGGAATGTGAAACTAGAAAGAGGCCAGATTATGTGTTGTTAACAGTTTAAGACAGGAGTGGTGATTCATCATACCGTTCCTTTTTTGTTTGAAGTGTTCTATAATAAAATGCTGGAAAAAAATTAAGTTATTTCTAACTTTCAACTCTATGTTAGGACTATATAAAGATGTAAACATACAGAAAAATTGAGACTATCCTATTAGACACTCCCAGTTACCATTCAGATTTAACATGTCCATATTCTGCCCTTTTTGCTTCATTTAACATTCCCTTCCCAACTAAAAGATAATCACCATACTAATTTGTTAACATTCCAGACAGCTATTTTGTATACATCTATCCATTATATGGTACTCTATATAGGTTTATCAATTTCATGTAAGTGGCACCATATCATATTTTCTTGTAATTTGTTTTAGTCAACATTAACATTGTTTTTAAGATATAGCCAGTTGAAATAGAACTAGTTCATTTTTTTGGTGTAAAATATCACATTAAATAATTATTCATCTATTCCCATTAATATTTGGATGTGGCACTATCCACAGTATTTGGTATCTAGGAGGGGTTTTAGAACATATATCTCTCATGAATAAGGAAAAACTACTGCTGTATAGTCAATTTGTTTCTTTTCTTTTTTTTAAAGATTTTGTTTTTGACAAGGGGGAGGGCCCAGAGAAGTCTCCATGGTTGTACATCACTTTTTGACATGGTTTCCTCCCACATAGGTGCATGGAGGCCGCACAGGGCAGGAACTGGGCTGGGGGCCTCCTACATGGGAGGCAGGATCCCTTGAGCCAGGGACTGAACCGGGGACCTCCTGCATGGAAAGCACACCCCAGTTCAGCATATGGGTCCACACGGGCCGGAGCCGGGATTTGATCCTTGGTTCCCGGAGCTGCATAGGGAGCACTCAACCATCCTGGCTTCCCCGCAATCTGTTTCTTTTACTATCTTTAAGAAATCCTTCCCTATTCCACAGCATAAAGAAAATTCTCCTACAAAGAAAAGCTGTTTCTAAGTATGCTTTTTTCATTTAGATCTTTAATCTATCTAGCAAGTATTCTTTTGTGTCATTGGTTTTTATTAGAGTTGATATACAATATTGTTGCTTTCAGGTATGCAAGCATAGTGATTCAACACTTACATACCTTACAAAGTGATCACAAGTTTAGAAACTACCTGTCACTATACAAAGTTACCATGTTATTACTATATTCCCTGAGCTATACATTATATCCCCATGACTTATTAGAAGTTTGTAGCTCTCAATCCCCTTCACTTTTTTTGCCCTTCCCCCACTGCCTTCCCCTCTGACAACCATCAGTTTGCTCTCTATCTATAGAATCTGTCGTTTTGGTTTTTAGATGCCACATATAAGTGAAATCATATGGCATAATATTTGTCTTTCTCTGTCTGACTTGTTTTTCTTACCCTCTAAGTCCATGCATGTTGTCATTATACACCAACTTCCAATATTGTTGAATGTATTTCTTGGTTCCCTACTCTAGTTGCATTGCCTGTCTCAAGCCAGGATTCTAACCTAAATTTTACAAAATTTTGCAAGTACAAGGTCTGACAATCAAGTTTGCAAACTTGCCACCATGCATTCACATTGGCAGCACTGTACAAACTTGGTAAGGTTTCATAATCTTGGTGTATCTGTCTCACAATAGTGCTCGTATCGATGTGGCAATGTCTCGCTGAGTGGCGTTCATTATTGTTGATGTGTATTTTTGTGTGCCGTTGTGAGAATGCTGGAGCTTGAATTAGAGCAATGAACAAACATTCTTATTAAACTTGAAAAGAGTGGAAGTGAAATCAGGGACATGTTAGTCCACATTTATGGGAATAATGCCATGAAGAAATGGCAGTGTACAAATGGATTAAATGTTTTTCTGAGGGGAGAGAAAGCATCACTGATGAAGAGAGGTCAGGGTGGCCAGTAACGAGCAGAACTGACAAAAACATTGCAAAAACTCATCAAATTGTGTGTCAAAATCATTGGCTGGCTGGAAGAAGCATAGCAGACCAAGGAAACATCGATAGAGAAACAGGAAAATCTTAACTGAAAATCTTGGCATGAGAAAGGTGTGTGTGAAAATGGTCCCGAAGGAGCTCACCCATGAACAAAAGCAAAGGAGAGTCAAAGTTTGCCAAGACCTTTGGGAGAGGCAAGACAATGTTTTGGGCAGTGTTATCACTGGTGATGAAACATGGGTGTACCAATATGACCCTGTAACAAAGTGTCCAAGTGCACAATGGAAGATAGAAGTCAGCCAGTTCTCCATAACCAAAAAAATTCTGTTAGTCTAAATCAAGAGTCAGAACGACGTTGCTAACCTTGTTTTGGTATCAGAGGGATTGTTTATTATGAATTTGTACCAACTGGACAGTCAACAAAGTTGACCAGTTGGAAGCGCTCTAAAGGTTGCATGAAAAACATAAAAAAGTCCTGAACTTTTCGTCAACAACTCATGGCTCTTGTATCACAATGTACCAGCTCACACAACACTGTTTATTACGGAGTTTTTAGTCAGTAAACAAATCACTGTATTGAAATACCCTCCCTCCTGATCTGGCCCCAATGACTTTTTTCTTTACCCAAAGATAATATTAAAAGGACAGCTCTAATGGCCATTCCAGAAAAAGTTTCAAGATGGCTTTGAAGGATGGACTAGGCGCTAGCATCTACGCATACCTTACACCAAGGGGAGTACTTCAAAGGTGACCGTAGTCATATTCAGCAATGAAATAAGTGTGTAGCACTTTTTCTAGAATGAGTTTCTGAACTTCATTGTCATACCTCATATTTTGACATCTGTACCTTTTCTATGAAGAAGACACAGGTTTCAATGTAATTCTAACACGGAGGATGCAATCCAAAAAAGTTAAGAAATACTCTTCTAAAAAATGGTTTGGTCAAATAACACTAGAGAAACAACAGCATAAAACAGAATCAAAACCTTATGCATTCTGCAGAAGGCTATGAAATCTTACCTAGAAAATTATATATAGTAAAAGAAAATACTTATTCCAGGATGGTTACAGCTCTGCTTGGAGGAAGAATAAAATAACCATGTCAAAGTCTCTTAAAGGGGAAGCCAGGATGGCTCAGTGGGTTGAGCGCTCACTTTGCAGCCCTGGGGACTGAGGATCGAATCTCGGTCCAGCCCGAGTGGACCCATGTGCTGAACTGGGGAGTGCCCCCAGTTCAGTTCTCACCAGGGTAAGACCCTGGCCCATTTCCTGCCCTGTACAGCCCTGCACCCACCTGTGGAATGAAACTATGTGGAAAAACCAATGATGTACTGTCGGGAGCGGGCTGGTGGGTTAGACAAAACACTCACCGGCCGCTGAGGTCAGTTGGCAAGAATGAAAAGACACGTCTGAGAAATTCCCGCACTTTGTATGGCCCTGCAGGATGGCTGGTTAGTCAACGACGGGTAAGATTCCTCAGGGAGGAACAATCTAAGACAGGCACAGTCGCATAGGGGCCATCAGGATAATATATGGGGAGCATAAGAGATGAGGCACAGAGCCTCATCCCCCCAACTCTTCTACAGGGATTTCTCTTCTCTTGCCCTTTCCCCTCAAAGAGTTACGGGAGGGTACTGGAATGTTTCTGCTTGGCTGGAGCACAACTAACTCCGGGGCCTTGGAGATAGGCAGAACTCCACTGACCTTCAAGACTTGGATTTGATATGGTTTATTATTTATCTTTAGTGTATCAGTAAGTTCTTTTTCCAAGAATGCTCTGACCATTTAGTCATCCAATTATTGCTGTTTGCAGTAAGATAAACAATTGCTCTGTAGACGTGATATCTCTGCTTAGTCCTGAAAAAAATAATCTCTGTTTTGTGTCAAGTTAATTTTTACTTTGTAGCCATGTAGCTGTGCACGTACTCTTTTACTATATAAAAAGCTGTAAAAATAAACTAGGGGCTGCAGTATGATCGCATGCTGACAGTCCTCCCAATCCCATTCTCTTTGGTTTTCTTTAATCCTCACGCCTTGCTCCAGACGGTTCGTACTTGACGGCAGGCTCCGTCAATGTACAACTGTGGAGACTGTTCTGGGCCCTCCCCTTCTCTCTGTCTCTGTATCTCTCTGTCAAAAACAGTAAGAAATGGATCTTAAAAAAAAAAAAGTCTCTTAAAGCATCCCCCCTCCAAAAACATACAAATAACAGAATTTAGAACTGGAATGAACCCCCAAAACCACCTGATATAAACTGCTTTTTTTTTGGATGAGAAAATTGATAATCAAATGACTTGGCCAAGATCAGAAAGCTTGTTTAATGGTACACCTGAGAATGAAAGTTAGGTCACTGCACTCCCAGCACACTGTTATTAGCACTATATCACACTGTCACCATTTATGAGTGGGAAAGACAGTGTGGCAAGGGGGGCTGGTGAGGAGGTAATGAGAGAAAGGACAGAAACGAAACAGCAGGGATGCTAAATGGTTTAGTGGGTTGAGTGCTGATCTTGCAGGGTCCGAGGATCGAATCCTGGTTCGTGTGAACATGTGTGCTATCTGGGGTGTGCCCCCAGTTCAGATCTCACTAGGTGAGCTTTCTATGCAGGAGGCCCCAACCAGTTCCTGCCCTGTGCGGCCCCACCCCCACCTGTGGAATGAAACTATGCAGAAAACTAATGATGTACAACTATGGAGACTGCTCTGGGCCCCCCGCTTCCCTTCTATGTCAAAAACAATAAATGTTAAAAAAAAAAAGAAAAAAGAAATGCAATAGCAGTGTGAAATAAAGCACACATACTGAAAATATATTTCAAGCCTAATACATTTATGCATTAAGAAATGTGGAAACTATTTTTAATCCCAACTACAACCCTATCATGGCAAAAATCTGCCAAAAGCTTTAAAAATGCTCCTACCCCTTACATAGCACCTCTACTACTTCAACAAAATTACCCTAAGAATTAATTAAACAAAAACTATCATGCTCAAATACATTTATAGTAACTTTACCTATTAAAGCAAAAACAAAAACAACAAAACCCCCAAAACACCCTAAATATACTTTGTAAACAGTAAATTATGACTCATCAAATTGATTGACCATTACAAAGGAATTATAAATAAAAAAATCAGGATACCAGGATATCTTAGAAGGCTGAGTGCTTGTCTTGTGGAAATAAATTTTACAAATAAAATAAATAAAAAAAGAAAAAAATAAACAAGCAAAAAGAAATCTGCATAGCACAACTGTGCCCCAAAAGTATGCATAAAAATTTCCAGGGAATATGCAAAAATGTAAAAGTCTGATTATTAAGAAGTGTGGTGATCATAGATGATTTTTTTCAACTCATATTACATTTCTCCAGAAAAACTAAGATATTAATGTGACCATTCTAATAGTTAAAAAACAACAACATACAGATACAGTAAAAAGCTAAGTTTTTCCTCATCCCCATTTCCATTCTAATAAACACATATACCCATAAAGGTTTGGCTATTAATTAGAAAGATGAGATCACATAATATATTCTAATATATTCTCTGCAAATTATTTTTCACTGAGAATACTTCAAGAGGGATGCCAGGACAGCTCAGTGGCTGAGCGCTTGCCTCAAAATCACAAGGTCCGGGGTTTGATTCCCAGCTGTTGCCCATGCAAACTCATATGCTAAAGTGTGGCATAACTGATAACCATTGAGATGGCTCAGCAGCAAAGGATCTCGCCACACATACCAAAGCCTCCAGTTCGGTTCTCACCCTGCAAAGCCCCACATCCACCTGTGTGGCATGAAACCATGTCACAACTAATGATGTGCAGCTATGGAGACCGCTCTGGGCATTCCCCACTTCTTTCAATAAAAAAAACCACACAAAAAAATCAAATTTCAGTATTAACTATTCCTCATGTCAATATGTATAGTTCATCCTTAACAACATAATGTTCCATATATGAATATGGCATGACTTATTCAACCATTTCCTTAATTTTATTAAAGGACATTCATTTCATAAAAAAATTTTTTTGCTAGTACAATGCTACAAAATGTTTCTGTACATTTGTCCCTATTTACTCATTGTTTTCTTCCTATAGGATATTCTCAGAAGCCAGGTTAAATACATAAAGGCTTAAGTACTTTAATAGTGAAATGATTTTTAAAATGATGTTCGAATATGAGATCACCAAAAATGAGTGTTTCTTTTTCTCCTCATCTACTCTAGAACTGGGTATAATCATTTTGTTTAATTTTGGCCAAATTGATTTAAAAAAAAAAATCTAATTTTAAAATTTAATGCCTGAGTTGTCTGTAACATTGCTACATAATTCTTTTAATCTCTTCCACAGCTTTGCCTTATTTACATTTCCTGTTTCTGAATGAGTCTTTCCAGTGGATTTATCTATCCTATTGATCTGTTTAGTGAATCAACTTTTACTTACCCTTTCTGTATTATTGTTCGTTTTCTACTTCACTAATTTTAACCTATTTTTGCTCATTTTGTTCTTTTCCTGGCATCCTAAGAGAAATGTCCTTATTTTAAAAAAGTCTTTTTAAGATTATATATTCTGCTTTAAGTACAGCATTAGGTGTGTGATGGGTATGGACTAAAATTTACTTATTTTTACCACTTTGCTAGATAATTCAAATTATAAATTACATGGGAAGAAATGAAAAGGATAACATTTCTGACCAAAATCAGTAATATCCAAAGCAGACTGTAAATTCTCTCCCTCATATGCACTTATATAACAAGCATGTAAATAGAGAATAGCTAGAAATTAAGTTATATCAATTCAATATTCATATTTAGTGCCAATAAAGGTCATACCAATAAATGACTTTAAACAAGATTCTCATCTTTTTATATTCTTCACATTGATTCAGAATCATGCCTAATTAGTCCTTAGCAGAGATGTATAATTTCTACATATTTCTGCTTTATCACTGGTGGTACAAAGGTGGAATAGTAACTAAATGCAAATAGAGGGTAGGAAGCAATTAAATGTAATGCCAAATGTCAAACAATTTGTAATAAGCTATTCTTTAAAAACCTCTATTCTGGGGAAGCCGGGATGGCGCAGTGGGTTAGGCGCTCACTTTGCAGCCCAGGGGACTGCGGATCGAATCCTGGCCCCGGCCCGTGTGGACCCACATGCTGAACTGGGGAGTGCCCCCAGTTCAGTTCTCACCAGGGAAAGACCCCGGCCCAGTTCCTGCCCTGTGCAGCCCCAAGCCCACCTGTGGAATGAAACTATGTGGAAAAACCGATGATGTACAACTATGGAGACTGTTCTGGGCCCTCCCCCTTCTCTCTGCCTCTGACTCTGTATCTCTCTCTCTGTCAAAAACAATAAATAAATCTTTAAAAAAAAACACCTCTATTCCGATACTGTCTAAACATTTTTTCGTATCACTCACCTGCTGCAAACCCTGTGTCCCAGAAACAGGTACTTGCATGATGGTTTGACCTTGCCCACCAGGTACAGCCTGGACCATGATGGGTTGGCCAGTTGACGTGATTAACTGGCCTCCACTGACCTGTACCATTAATGGCTGCCCCTGGACCTAAAATGAAATAAGAACAATGAAAAAACATATGACACAAAATGTGTTGATTTTTTTTTTAAACTAAAAGACAATCACTGAAACTGTTTTGCTCCCTTGCTAGAGGGGGAAAAGGTAGGAAAGACCCTAAGAAAGTAAGTCTGAAGTTCTTGTCTTCAAGTTCTATCTTCTTAAACATCCATGGCATTTTTGACTAATGGCCAAGTTGAATACTTTAAAGTCAGATATAATGGAGTGTATGTAGTCTTTGGGAATAGATTTAAGGCATTTATATCTCAATAAATGCCTCAAATAGATATAAGGTAATAAAACCCTCAATAGATATAAGGCATTTATCATTAAATGAAAGATAAATCCATGAGAAGTATTTAATCAAAATGTCAAGACTATTTACCTTTTTAGACTAATACCCAGGAATGGTCTCTTGTGCAATTATTTTAACTTTAACAAACGCAATATGGAAATAACACAGAGCACTGAAGTATACCAAAACAATGTCCCAACTTACAACCCCCTGTGAATAAATGGAATACTCTAGAAGCCAGGTCATGGTAAGTGCTCTGTAAAAACCTGAGTTCCAACATTAAACTACCTAGCTAATAGAATGCTTTCTAGAAGCCAAAAAAAAAACCAAACTATTTAAAAAGTGAAATGAAATATTCACAATAGCCCAAAGTCCAAAACTTTTATTTGAAGATTCTTTGTTTTGAGGAATTATTTGTACCAGAACAAAAGCATAGTCACATGACTAAAATATTTATTCTTAATGCCAGTGAAAAGTATGTTCAAATAACAGTAATTAAAGAGTGATCAGTCCTATTAGAATAGATTAGATACTAAGATACCCCCTACCTCGCCCAATGTTATCAGAATCTTTAGGAATATTCAAAATCCTAGCTTTTATTAAACTGTTGAGAAATTCCACTTTACTTTTTTTAATATTTTGAACTGAACTAGGGGCCTCACCGCATTCGGGAAGCACACCCCAGTTCAGCATGTGGGTCCGTCTGGGCCAGAGCTGGAGCCGGGATTCGATCCTTGGTCCTCGGGGCTTCAAAGCGAGCACTTAACCCACTGAGCCATCCCGGCTTTCCCTCCATTTTACTTTTTTAAGGACTTTACAATCTGATTCTCATGCCATCTCCCACTTCCCCTTTCTTTCCCATTCTAAATCAAATTCCTTTTGCTATACCAAATGTCTGCCTATGCTCTATCAGGAAAGATTTTTTCAGATTATTTATTGTATGAATAACAGAAAGAAAATATTTAAAATTCTCCAAAAAATGAGACTCCTAAGGAATGATTTCCATTATGTCCATAAAGTATTTCCATTTATTTTAAATAAAACCATCATAGGTAGGAAATGCAAGTTTAAAGGCATAAAACTATTAATAATTTTCTGGCTATCCTTCATCTTAACTTCTCACTCATTGGCATGCTATAAGTGCATATAACAAACCATTAGAGACTCCAAGGAGCCATTGTATTCACAACATATGAATTACAAGGACACATGCATCAGATAAGCCATACAGTTAAGAGCATGTTACTTTCCCATTCCGCAAGTGGTTAATGACAATACTGTTCTATGTATCAATAAGATGAAGCAAGCATGAAAGACATGAATTAAGATCTGTGGAACTCTGAGATTCCACTATATGCATAGTATGAGACAACCTACTAGCTCAGCTTCTTTTAGCCTAATTTATGTTCAGAATTGGCTACATATCATCATCAAACACAATGAGTGGCAGATGTGGGGTTAAGGTTAAAAGGGTAAAGTAAATGATGACAATAAGGGGTAGTTAACTGTAGGATGTTTAACAGCACCAGTAATAAAGTGAGATGCCAGTTCTACATTCTAGGTCTTACTTTGATTGATTTCCATTCAATGGAGGAAAGAAGGCAGAGTACTTGAATCTTACCAGTTTCTCAAAAATATGGTCATTTCAACCTACAGATACAGCAAAGACTAAAGCTTCTGCTCCTAATTATATATAAGAACTGGACAAAAATATCATATTTAACTTGGTTATACGTAATGTTAGGGAACAGCTGTAACAACTAAGACCTATAGAAAGCATATCCCCACCTATGTCTAATGAAGAGGTATGGGATAATTTTTGCCAATCCATTAAGATAGGCCACGATTTACCCAGGAGAGGTAGTAAAATGGCAGCAGTGAAGAGATTAACAAGATTAGTGAGTAGATAAGCCTTGCCAAGTACAATGATTATTTTGTAGCTTATTTGACCTTTTTACTAAAAACAAAGCACAATCTACCCTAGCTAATGAGCATGTATTTTCTTCTCTACTGTGTTTATAATACAAATTTATAAAATTTTTTTACCATGCAGTCTAATTATAGTTTGAAATCTAAATAGGTTCTAATGTCACTTGTAAGACTTTCTTCCTGTCACTATGTCATTTCTTTCTAAGACATATCCAAACAAACACACTAGCCAAATGCAGTTTTCAGAAAACTGACTGAAGTCACTAGGAAAGTCACTACATGACTTGGCATGGAACACCAGAAAACTGGCATGTTATAAGATTCAAAGACAAGTTAGCATCGAAGACATGCAGCTGATTTTGCCATTCCTCTTTGAGACCCTACCACAAACAGCACCAGACATGAGGAAAGGAGAAATTCATGCAGTGCTTACAGAGAATCAGAGAGGGCACCACTACCTGGAGGGTCTGGACTTGCTGGCCTGAGGCGGATGCAACCTGGGCCTCAGTCTGCAACTGGACAGCAGTGACACCACCCTGCTGCTGAGAACAGGAACAGGAAGAGCTTGAAATGTGTCAGGAAGGAAATGCGTGATTGAAGACAGGAGATCACCTTACCAATTATGAGGGAGGGGAGTCTTCTTCCAACAGCCCCATGTTACAGAGGACTTTCAAACTGTATAGACCCACTTACACTGAAGTTGTTTTGTTGATGGTAGCAGGATTAAAGATATTAGTGCTTATTTCCACAACTCAAAAACATGAAAACAGTTATCATTAACACAAAAATTTTTAATGGAGTTCTTTTCTCCAGAAATAGGCAATTGATCCTTTGGCCTAAAATTTATTTTAACGCTCTTTTTATTTCCTAAAATGAGTTCACAAGAACAATGGTTTGTAATAGCCCTGAAGATACAATGAAGACATTTTGGGGGCTTAAATGCAATCAACATAAAGGAAGAACAAAACAATTACTGTGAACCAAAATAATTTTCATGAAGTCACTGCTCTTATGTCCCAAAACTAAGATTACTTCTATTCAATTGGACTACCTTAGAAGCAATATTCTCAGTGATTCAAGCTAATTTATTTATTTATTTATTTAACTGAACCGGGGGGGCCTCACCCCATTCGGGAAGCACACCCCAGTTCAGCATGTGGGTCCGCCTGGGCCAGAGCCGGGATTCGATCCTCAGTACTCGGGGCTTCAAAGCGAGCGCTTAATCAGCTGAGCCATCCCGGCTTTCCCTCAAGCTAATTTTTATAATGGCAAGTTCTGAAGGAACAAGATTCACCCTCGGGGGCACTGGTGGGAATGGACAACCCTCTGTGGTATCCCCTTTACTAAGAAGGCAGTTAAAGGAAGCTGCCAGAGCAGCTGTATGGAAGAAAAACCCAGCAAAGGAGTTTAAATAATTACTCTCTTAATCAAGAGTAGCCCCTTCCTTTGATCATTAGATAGGACAAATTACCATCCAAATTCCCTTTTCTATATTATCTAAGTTTCACTTTGGAAGCAAAATATTCACAATCTTGAACTAAGGTCAAATTGATACATAATAAACTTTTTCTAGGGGAAAAAAAACAAAGCGAGATTTCACAAAAGTAAAGCCAGGTATAAAGAAAGTACGGTATCAGGAAATGAAAGCTGTGTATAAATTCAAGAAAGCAACCAATTTAAGTAGAAATAAACCAGGTACAGGGAATTCTTTCCAATATGTGCTTATTCAGAAGAGTGGATGTCTAAATATCAGCCTCATGGTAAACTAGATCTTTTAAAATAGGCACTGTGGTTGATCAAATCAAAGGACAGTGGATTTCTTTGAAGCTGAGTATCTTGGTTTGTGTTTGTGTATTGTGGCCAAAATCTTACTAGATCACAAACTAGCTTAATGAAGAAGAAAAACAACCAAACTGAGTTCAGAAAAAAACAAACTCCAAATTTCCATCTGAAAACAAATTGTGTATTTTGATTTTTAATAAGATAATAAGAACAATTTACTATTAAATCAGGCTTTCATGAAGAGCAACTGCTAAGTGGTCATGGACTGGATACAGAGTTCTGCACACAGAACAGGAGGAATTGCAACAATTTCAGTCTTCAAAATGCACTCCAACATATCATGAGAACCATTACTTATAAAATCTGGCACCTCTCAAATAATTTCCCAATTGAATAATGTTATCAGCTCCACTGCTGTGATGTTTAAAAAATTAAAAGCACTTTTACTTCCATACCTGCTGCTGAATCTGTCCAGCCTGTACAACAATCTGCTCTGTTGAACTGTTGCTGTTCGTTGTATACTGCTCCATGGTCCCTCCAAATCAGAATCCTATACACTGTGAGTTTCACTCTGGAGATCCAAGACTGCAAGACATACTCCTATTAGAAATGCTGGGAAAGAAATGAATAAAATTTTCAAAAAAAGCCTTGCCAGATAATTAACCTTGATAACTTATCACTGTACTTTATTTACAAGAAATCAGGATAAAATAGAAAATGTTTATATTCAGTATCATTTTAAATTAGGATTACATGGTACAATCATGACATTATCCTAATGCTATTTCACACATTTTAAAAATACTTATAGTTATATCATATTGGCAACCTTACCTTTCAATACAAGAGAAACACCTGCAACTTACAAATTAAGGTGCAGTACCATTAAGCTATGGTATCACTTTATCTTGTTTAATACTGATTTTCAAGTCTGCACATGTACTTTAGAGATTAAAGTTCCTTACATTTGTAACCATTTGTTGCTTGTCAAAACTCTAGTCTGCCACACTTAAAATTTCAGCTTATTGTTTAGTAAGTAAATTACCCAAACCTGAAGTCAAACATTTTACTTACCGAAATCTCCATTAAGTAGTGCTAAGTAAGAAAGCTCTAGAGAGGATTAGGAGTTTACATTTTAATCCAAAGCAAGAAATTATACTAATGGCAAAAGTGATTATTTATAGGTTAGATATGAGGAAAATTTTAAATGACACACTAAGGCTGTAATTTTTTCTAAAAAGAATGTAAGTTTCCCTCAGTCTTGAATTTGAATACTTAATAAATATGCCATTCATTATAAAGGGTGTCCCAAAATTCATGCAAGATTTGAATTTTGTGTTATTTGTGTGGTAAAGTGTTGCCAACAAAAAAAAGACAGCGTGACAGCTGCCAGTTCAGGGTTATTAAAAATGGAGTGCTACACGAAAGAACAACGCATTTTTATTATTGAGCAGTATTTTAAAAATAATGAGGGTTTGGCAGCTACAGTTCACAATTTTCGTACAAAATATGATCGGAATAGTGATTTAACTTCATCAGCTGTGAAGAGATTAATTAAAAAATTTAGGGAGACTGAATCAATTAGTGATCTTAAACACTCTGGCCGTCCCTCAACAAGTCGTTCAACACAAAACATCGAAGCAGTTCGTGAGAGTGTAGCTGAGAGTCCAGGAACATCAATTCGGCACCGTGGTCAAGAACTAGACATTTCGAGAAGCTCTCTACAGCGTATTCTCACGAAAGATTTGCATCTTCACGCTCACAAAGTTCAACTGACTCAAGAACTGAAGCTTACTGACCACGCACAGCGAATAGAGTTCGTTGAATGGATTATGGAACAAGTGGATGCTAATTTTTCGAACAAAATCGTCTTCAGCGATGTGGCTCATTTTCATCTTGATGGCTTGGTTAATCGACAAAATTGTCGCATTTGGGGTTCAGAAAATCCACAGGTGACTGTTGAGAAACAAATGCATCCACAATGTGTCACTGTTTGGTGAGGATTTGGAGCTGGAGGCATCATTGGACCATTCTTTTTCGAAAATGCAGCTAGTCAGGCAATAACAGTTAATGGTGCTCGCTATCGTGACATGATAATCCAGTTTTTTGCCTAAATTGCAAGAAAGCCGTGAAGGCCATTTACCCAATATGCTATTCCATACATAATCCTATACTGCATACTTTATGAATCAATAAAAAATATACAATTTTTAATTATAAACCTGTGTTTTCTATCAAAATTACTTCTTGCGTGAATTTTGGGACACCTGTTAGTATAATTTTAATTTATTATGGCAATTTTCAAATACATACATAAGTAGCAAGAACATTAAATGAACCCCAGGGATGCCAGCATGACTCAACGGGCTGAGGGCTCACCTTGCAGCCCTGGGGTCCAAGGACCATGTCCCGGTCCCGGCCCATGCAGACCCATATGCTGAACTGGGATGTGCCCCCAGTTTGGTTCTTGCCAGGGCGAGTTTCCCATGCAGGAGTCCCCTGGCTCAGCCTCTGCCCTGTGCAGCCCTGTGCCCACCTGTGGAGTGAAACTATATAAAAAACGAATGATGTACAACTATGGAGACTGCACTGGGCCCTCTCCGTTCTCTCTGTCAAAAACAACAAAAATAAATCGTTAAAAAAAAAAAAGAACCCCTATAGCCATCACCCAACTTCAACAATTATCAACTCATAGTCAATCTTGTTTCACATGTCATCCACCTTCCACCCACTCTCAGATTATTTTGAAGCAAATCCCAGACACCATACCATTGCCAAAATCCATATACTTCAGCATCTAGCCCTAAAGAGTAAAGATTCCTTTATTATATTATCTCTTACAATATCATTTCAAACATTAAAAAATCAACTAAGGAGATGCTGGGATGGCTCAGTGGGTTGCCTTACAGCCGCAGAGTCTAGGGATTAAGTCCTGACCCTGGCCCGTGAGCAGACCCATATGCTAAACTAGGGTGTGCTTCCCATGTGGGAGGCCCCCAGTTTGGTTCCCGCCCTGCACAGCCCCGCATCCACCTTTGTGGAATGAAACTATGTCAAATATGTGACTGTGGAGACTACTCTGGGTCTTCTCTCTTTGTCAAACAATAAAATAAATCTTAAAAAAAAAATCAGTCAAGTCCTTAACATCATCATATATCCAGCCAATGTCCAAATTTACCATTCTCATGCACTTTAACAGATGAAGATTAGGGAAGATGAAGTGGTATCTGGCAACTTTAAATAAAGACCTGATTCAAAAATTTAAGGGTGGGGATGCCAGGATAGTGCAGTGATTGAGCACTTGCCTCAAAATTGTGAGGTCTGGGGTTTGATTCCCAGCCCCAGCCTGTACAAACCCCGTGCTGAACTGCCCGACTACTGGTAACCACACTGATAGCATGGCGGTAAAGGTTCTTGTCTCCCATGTGGGAGGCCTTTGGGTTGGTTTCCACCCAGCGTGGCCCCACATCCATTTGTGTGGAATGAAATCATGCCACAGCTAAAGATGTACAACTATGGAGACTGCTCTGCCCCACCTCCCCGGTACTTCTCTCAAACAATAAAAATAAATACATAAATTTTTTAAATTTAAGGGTAATTCACCTTGGAAATATGGAGGAAGTGTAGGTATAAATAAAATATAAAAAAGTCTTTTTCTTCAATTTTTCTCTAGACTTCATGAATTCTAAAATTTAAATAAAATTACGTGAGCTAACTAAGCTGTACATGACAGCAGCAAAGCAAGTCCCTACTCTCCATAAATCCACATCTGGTGGATGAGATTATTCACTTAAAAAGTGTCTCGGGGAAACTGGGATGGCTCAGTGGGTTGAGTGCTCACTTTGCAGCACTGGGGACCAAGGATAGAATCCCGGCCCCGGCCTATGTGGACCCATGTGCTGAACTGGGGAGTGCCCCCAATTCGGTTCTCACTGGGGTGAGACCCCAGCCCAGTTCCTGCCATATGCAGCCCTGTGCTCACCTGTGGAATGAAACTATGTGGAAAAGCCAGTGATGTACATCTAAGGAGACTGCTCTGGGCCCTCCCCCTTCTGTCTCTGTAGCTCTCTCAGTCAAAAACAATAAAAATAAATCTTTAAAAAGTGTCTCAGTATTGTGTGAAAGAAATCAAAATATATTCAGTGCATGCCCAGTTATTTAGTTGGAAGAGTGTTGATGTCTAAAATTTACTATGAAATGCATCAAAAAGAGACTGGTAAATGAAGGGGTAGAAAGATGGGTATATGTATCTGATAAGGTAAGCACAGTACAATGTTAATGGTGGTGGGTATACAGGTGTTATAAAATTCAACTTTACTGTACACTTAAAAATTTTATACTAAAATAAAGAAAAAATTAAACAAAATCAATCAAGCCTACCACTCAGAACCAAATTGGTATGTAGTGTAAAAGAGCCACAAATAAGTGACAGATGACTATGCCATCACAGCACCCTGACTGTTCAAATGGTTCTCCACCTCACTACCCTTGCACTACTGAAATGCCATCAGATATCTAGTTATAATTTGGTTTTACATATAGATCAGCCATACAAGTAAACTTGATACTTATTTTTCATTGCATAATGACAGACTGGCTTTCTGATATTTATACCAATCTCTTCTGAATTGGCCAAGTCAGGTCTAGAGATACTGGTAACAGTATAGAAATCTTTTTTTTTTTTTTTTTTTTTATTGTTTTTGACAGACAGAAAGAGACAGAGAGAAGGTGGAGGGCCCAGGGCAGTTTCCATAGTTGTACGTCATCAGTTTTTGATATGGTTTTACTCCTCAGCTGTAGGCCTCCCACATGGGAAGCTTGCCCTAGTGAGAAGTGAACTGGAGGTACACCCTACTTCAGGATATGGGTCCGCACAGGCCAGAGCTGAGATTTGATGCTCAGACCCCAGGGATGCAAGATGAGCACTCAATCCGAGCCATCCTGACATTCCCCAGTATAGAAAATTTAAATCAGGTTTTCAGCCAGACTAAGTGGCTCTGCCAGGGACGTGAATGGTCTTCCCTAAACTCTTATTTTGTCTCTTTAGTACACAAAATACATACATGTTTCTAAACCAATAAAATTTAGAGAATTAAGGGGCATGATACAAAAGAGTGTATATGATTTCATTTATATGAAACTTTGAAAAGACAATAGTAATGTAGAGACAGAAAGCAGATTAGTGATTCCCTGGGAATGGTGAAGTAGGGGGTAGAGTGGGGGAGGGGAAAGTGGGAGGTTGATTGGGATAGAGCACCTGGAACCTTTTGGGGGTGATGAAATTGTTTTATCTCTTCATTGTGGTGATGGTTACATAGGTGTGTAAATTTGTCACAACTCATCAAAATATAAAACTTAAAATGACTACCTTTTCCGTCTAAGCTATGTCTCAATAAAGTTTATTAAAAAATAAGGCTCACGAAGGAATGGCCTCTATTCTTTCAACCCCCCATCCCAAATTCCCTTACTGTGTGAGATTCTTTCCTTGATCACCAGAAATTTACATTTTACTAAAATGGCATGGGAATTACTAACAAACAGGTCATGCAGATTTTAACTAGTTTATCTCATAACACAAATGCTCCAACTTAAAAATATATAAATCAACTCTGAAGGGTTAAAAAGGAAGCAGTTTCAAATCGAACAGCTATTCTCTCTCACATTAATGTGAAAGTGATTAAGCCTGGAGCATGATATTGAGATTGCTAATGATGAATGCTGCAACACAAACTGGCTTCAGTGAACCCGTTATGTTCCTTTTACTGTCAGCTTCAGTTAGAACTGTAATAAAACTGACACTGTCTTTCCTCAAGTGCTTCTCTGCCCAAGATTCTAACAAAATTAAGTCAACTAGATTTAGCCTGTCTAGCTCTTGCTAACTCAGTTTTGAATGATTTTTTCCCCCTCAAAGAATGTGTTGTGTTGTTTATTCCGGTTAGCATTAATATTCTCTTCCACTTACTTTAAGGTGCAGAAGCTGTAATGTAGCTAACTATTAGGAACCCATTCAATGTGGACCCATGAACATTTTAAAGCTAAAACTTCCAGAAAGTTATCTATAAGCATGTGAAAAGCCCCTCAAAATTACCATATTTGACAACCACTGCCAGGTAAAGCCTGGAATAGTAGCTTTCAAACTTTTCTGACCACAATTCACCATAAGAAACACATTTTGTTATCACAAATCATTGCACACATTAAAAAAGTAACTGAAACAAGTTTCACAAATACTCATCTTTTATAAAAGATATACTTCAATAGTTTCCATTTTATTATAAAAAAGTATCAGCGTTAGCCCACTAAACTGATTTTACAACTCAACAAATGGGTCCTGATCTTTGTTTAAGACTGAAGAACTAGGGGATGCCAGGATAGCTCAGCAGTTGAGAACTTGATTTGCAGTCAAGAGGTCCAGGGTGCAAACCCCCTATGCCAAACTGCAGTGCAACTGGTAGGGTGGAGATGGCTCAGTGGTGAAGTTTCTTGCCTCCCATGTGGGAGACCCCCAGGTTCAGTTTCTGCCCCGTGCAGCCCCACATCCACCTGTGTGGAGTGAAACCATGTCACAACGAATGATATGCAACTATGGAGACTGCTCTGGGCCCTCCCCCTTCTCTCAAACAGTTAAAAAAAGACAAAAAAAGACTGGAGACCTAAGGGCCATCCAGCCCTCTCATTGTCCATAAGGTCTCTGAATCACAGTTCCTAATTTGCTCCTTCTCTTCATTAATGATGTAGATGTCCCAGACATTGTCCTAAAGGTTTTAGGAATAAAAAGAACTCTGACAAGATCATAACTTCAAAGAGTCTGTAATTATAGTAAAGGAGTAAAAATCTACACTGGAGCCCCAACAGAAAGAAAGTGATATTGGAGTCTGGAGGATAATTTCTTCTAGCTGGGAATAGATAACTCAAGGAAGGCTTTAGGAAAATGTGGCATCTAATCTGGTCTTAAGTATGAGAAGAATTTACATATATGATGATGTGAGAAGGGGTGGAGTACTTCTCCAAATGAAGAGCCAGCATAAAAGCAAAGAAAGAAAAATTTTAGCATATGAACAGATTAAAAGGCTCCATTTATCAAGTGAAAAAGGCCAGGCTATTGTCTCTCAAAATTCCAGGCAAAGTTCTTCTACAGACAGGTGAAGGCTCTAGAGAGACGTTCAGCAAAATAAGTGACCATAACTGCCTTTTAGAATAACTAGCAAAAAAGTGTTTGGTACAAAAACTCATGGATGCAGTCAATAGTTTAGTGGTTACCTGAGGGTAAGGAGAGAGGGGGTTTCAAATATATGGTGACAGGAAAGAAATAACTCTGGGTGAACACATAATACAATACACAGATGATGAATAGAATTGTACATCTGAATCCTATATAATTTTTACTACCCAATGTCACCTCAATAAATTTAACAATAAAAAAGTGTTTGGTGGCTTTACAGTGATCAGATGCATAAATGTTTAAAAAAAATACCTAAGACACATTGCCTCATCTATTAATGTGGGTACGTAGTAAGAATTAAATGATTAAAAAAAAATGATTTAAACAATAAAAAGCTAATCCTAAAAAATGAGAACAAAAATGTCTCCCAAGTTTTAGTAGTAGAAAGAGCAATGAACTAGTTTTCTGAATCCCACCAATTGTATGACCTTAGTAATATTATAAATACTGACACGTAGACCTTATTTATCTATGTGGTTGGGACTGCACTATATGCTTCACGTAAGTAAAAAGTCTGAAGAAAGAAATGTCCTTTTCTTCACCAAAAGAAGCTAGCTACTGTTAATGGGCAGAATCCCACATGTCATAAATTTGTTTTTCCAATCTTAGAAAATACTCCTTACCAAGATATACAAAAGGGGGAAGGGCTGGGGGTGGTGCTATGGGGAGGGAGCATTAAATGTATAAATAAATAAGCAAGTAAATAAATATAGATAGATATACAAGTGCTTTTTACCAATTGGGTTGTCCAGCCTACATTCTCACCACTACTGCCCACTGTCTTACCCTATCTTCTCCCTCATGCACACAGCACAATTTGGTGCCTCAACCCATGGTCTTTCTCCCCTGAGTAAAGCTCTTCTATTCTTTTCTGTAGGACGAAATCCCATCATTTTTGGAGGCCTATCAAGTGTAGCTATATTAAGCCTTCCACCAAGGCTGCTGGTAGTTCACACATCAGAACTGTACTTCACAGAACTGAACTTGGTCCTGTTATAGCACCAACCCTTAGGTTAATTGTTCACCTGTAAATCTTCATCAGGAAGGGAAGGTTCCTATTTACCTCTACCCATTCCCTCACCAGCATAGACTGATAGCTGTGGACTGAGCTAGAATCAATCCCGACATATTCAAAGTGACACAGAAAGGTGAAAGAAAAATTGTACATTCACAAGGGAAGGGGTTCACAAGATGAGCAATGGATAAGACTAAAATGAAAAGTAAGCTGTGCAGTCTCCGGTAAAAGGAATAAGCAGGGCTAGCAATCTTCTACAAGTGAGGTTCCAGGCACCGAATAGACTGGAATTAGCGTCAGGGGAAGGGAGACCGCTTGGTTGGCCTCCAAGACTGAGGTGTGCGGTTTTGCCCTGGGGAGCGGGGCGGGGAGTAGAGGAAATGACGAGCCCAAAGGGGGTGGTAACAGCGCCGGGCCGGAGACCCGGCCGAGCGTGCTGGGAGGGAAACAGCGGGGCAGGGGATGGGCACACTGGCTGGCCCCCTTTGCTCGCCGTACTTGGGACTTTGTGGCCCTAGCGCGTATCTTTCACAGGCTTCCCTGGCGACCCAGGAGGGACGCAGACAGACCCAGTTCACGGAGGGCGGGGGCCCGGATACCGTCGGGGGAGGTTTCCTGTCCCGATGACCAGAGCGTGGAGAGCAAAAGGGCGGGCGTAAGTGTAAGACCGGAACGACCAGCAGGAAACAGCCGAATCGTGCGAATGTGTTTACCCGAGCGTGGGGGCGGGCATTTGTGATAGGCAAGCCCCCACTCCCGAGCCAGGGGCTTGAGAAGTTGGGCGTAAGGGACAGGGGACTCGGAACGCATCCCTAATTGGCAGTGGCACCCTGTAAGGGTCTGGAACCCGAGATGCCTGCCCCCGAGGACACCATCTCCGCGAGGATCGGCCCCCTGCAGGCCTAAGCCGGGAGCACCCCACGGCACTCGCAGGCTCCCGGCCGGGGTAGCCAGCCACCCCATTCGTCTAGTCTCAGCTCGACTCCCCGGGCTCGACGGGCGCCTGGGCCTCTCCTGAGTGGTCAGCGAGACCCGCCAATCGGGGCGCTGGGGCCGGCTCTGGGCCGCTGGATATTGGCTCCTCACACTCACCGTGCCTCGCTCCCCCGGTTCGCTGCCCGCGCTGATTGGCTCCAGTACCGGACTCGGAAACCCAATCAGAGGCTCCAGCCACCGCTGCCGCCGCCACTGCCGCTGCCTAGCAAAATGGCGAACTCGAACAAAGGGGAATCAGGCCTCCCTCCAACCGCCTCCGCGCAGGCGCCTCTGAGGCCCCGCCCCCGAATCGTCGCTCTGGGCTCGCCCCACCCCTTTGAAAGAGCACTGCGCAAGCGTCCCGCTAGGTCACGCCCACTTTTCCGATTTGATACCACCACCTACAGAAGGAATACGCAGGCGCCCTGTGGACGCACCAGGCCCTTAAACTTAAACACCTCCCAGAACGTACCGGTAGTACTACGCAGGCGCTAACTAGTCCCTTTGCCAACTTCCCACCCCCTCCCATGCGGCCACTGGAGGCACACCCCTGGAGTTAACGCGCAAGCGCAGTTCTCCGCTTGTGGTCTGCTGTCTCCTTACGCATACCCAGGTGGCGGCGGGAGACTCCGCTGAATTTACCGCCGGAAGTTCGAAAGCTAGAGGGACTCGTTTCCACGTTGCTCCCGGTTGGTGGGCGGCCATCTTAGGTGCGTGCAATTAAAGTACTGTGGCGGGATTGGCTCCGCTTCTGCTCTCGTCTGCTGCTGCCCTCCTACCAGGGCCGGGTCTGGGGCCCTTCCCATTGGGCGTGACCTCCCAACGCCAACTCCGGGGAAGGGTATCCCGGTACGTTGCGGCTTAACGAGAGCCCCGCTACTTCCCACGGGACCCCAGGATAGGCTCTACACCCTCGCTGACCCGCCCTAGGGTAGGAGACAAAGAGAGGCTTCTCCAGACTCCTTTTCTCCCCACCCCCAAAAGAGGGAAGTGAGCCTTTCTTGAGGGGCCAACTTCCCGTTTATTTTGCCTGCGGCCCGGCAGTACACTCCCCCTGGCCGATACACTCCCTCGTTGCGGTCCCAAGTCGTCCCCTTTTTCTTTTTAGGCCAAACTCTTGAATTAAAGGAGACTCTCCTAAATCCCCCCCCACCCCCTGGCCCGAGCACGGGGAGAGAGGAGTCGTGCCTTTTTTTCGCTGGTGGAGTGGGGCGGTCCAGGAAAGCTCGAAATGCGAGCAGGTCACGGCCACCTCCGAACCTAGGCATTTTACCTCTTGCCCCAGAAAAGTTTTGTATTACTTGGAGGCTGAACAAACACATTCAGCGATAAATGTTGGAGAAATAATAAGTGGGTGGTCAGGGCCATCTGGATGTAATATACTCAGGCTGCCTAAGCATTTTTATTTCCTTTTTCCATTTCATAGCTGTAGAAGCATTTAAATTCTGGAGATAGCGACTCAATATCATGGCGGGCAGCCCTAATGAAGATCCCGAAGGAAGCAGAGTGCGTAACAACTATTAACTTATTGGTGAACCGAAATTCAAAATAATTGAGGACAAAAGCATGAACACTTTTTAATTAAACCAATAATTGAATTGCCTTTTTTTTCACTGTAATTGGTTTACTTCAGGAAACCTAATACAACCTAGGCAAAGACCATCTATCACTTTCCTTTACACATGCTTTCGTTCATTGTAAATTCTGAAGATTTGGCTTTCAATCAAGGAGGGGAGAGGTGATGGACACAAAGGAAAATGAAAGAAATAGCTTAGTATTTTTTCTGTATGTAATAAAACATTTCTTTTTTTCTTTGCACATATTAGTTCACTTATGTGAAAGGAGACCTTTTTGCATGCCCCAAAACAGACTCGCTAGCCCACTGTATCAGTGAAGATTGTCGAATGGGTGCTGGGATAGCTGTGCTCTTCAAGAAGAAATTTGGAGGAATGCAGGAACTGTTAAGTCAACGTGAGTTTTGAGAAACAGCTTAACTCCTTTGCCCTAGCTAGAGCAATCTTTTGACCTTTGATTATACTTTAATTATTAAGGAAGATACACATGCAGAGAGGTTCATAACCACTGAGTACTTCTAATTCACCAGATTAAGTTTTTCTTCCACAAAAATGGCCTCCGGTTTGGGTCCTTACCACACCAAACTTGAATTCTCATAAAAGTTTCTGATCTCTTTCTCTTCTGTCATAAAACTGTCTTGATGAAGATAAGTGCTTAGTGAAGATTCCCTGTTCAACTATGTTGTATTTAGGAGGACTTTAGAATCTTCTTGTAGACCCCTCCCATCACTTTCTGCCAATGATTTTAAAGATTTATTTTACTGATTTTTGACAGAGAGAAGGGGGAGGGCCCAGAGCAGTCGCCATAGTTGACATTAGTTTTCCATATAGTTTCACTTCTCAGGTGGGCACAAGTTTGTGCAGGGCAGGAACTAGGCCGGGAGCCTCCCACATAGGCCCCTGCAAGAACTGAACTGGGGGCACACCCCAGGTCAGCATGTGGGTCCGCATGGGCTGGGACCTGGAGTCGATCCTCGGTCCCCAGGGCTTCAAAGCGAGCACTTAACCCGCTGAGCCATCCCAGCTTTCCCATGCCAATGATTTTAAAACCAGAGATATGTGTTAGCATCATGTGGAGCTTCTGAAACAGTTGCTCAGACCACAATCTAGGCTAAATCAGGTCTCCAACTGGTGATTCTGAGTCCAGCCTTTAAAAAAGCAATTCTTTACTGCTTTGTTTATTTGTAAACAAGACACCTTCTCTTGATTGTAAACTAATTAGGAACCTTTTTATACACATAAGTTCTCCATACTGCTTAAACATTAGCTCTTTATAAAAAGGTCATTATTGAATGAACACATGTTTGGCAAGTAATAATAAAAAGAAAAAGCTGTACATTTAAAAATATTTCAAGACAGTGCACATTAAAGATTTTTATATGAACAAGTAAGGGTGTATTTGAAAATAAGGGCAGGACAAAAGATAGGATGTGAGGAAAACATGATTGAGAAAACATGATTAAGAAAGGTAGAAGTCCAGGGACCTGGATAGCTCAGCGGCTGAGCACTTGCCTCTCAATCATGAGGTCCAGTGTTTGCTCGATTCCTGGCCCAAGCCCATGCAACCCCGTATGCTGAACTGCAGTGTGACTGGTAGCCACCAGGATGGCTCCATGGTGAAGGTTCTCGCCTCCCATGCAGGAGGTCCCCAGTTCAGTTCCCACTTCATGTGGCTGCATATCCACCTGTGTGGAATAAAATCATGTCACAACTGTGGAGACTGTTCTGGTCCCTCCCCCATTTTCTCTGTGTGTCAACATAAATCTTAAAAAAAAAAAAAAAAGTAGAAGTTAAAGAATATATTTAGGAAAGCTGATAGGTTTCTTTAGAGTAGAAAATTATTTCTAGTTAGGAGGTTAACTGAGATCTAAAGATTTTAAAATCAGAATGGAGATCAGTGTTTTGATTTTCCTTTCTATTATTAAAATTTTTCTTAGAAAAGAAAACTGGAGAAGTGGCTGTTCTGAAGAGAGATGGGCGGTACATATACTATTTGGTAAGACAGGGCACTGGTCTAAGGACTGAACAGGTGGGCTATGTGAAATTTGTGTTGATCATGACCCATTCTAGACAGGCAAAGATGTCCAAAAGCCTCTGCTTTCATGCCAGCTCAGACCCAGTGGTGAAAGCTATTTGGAGCTCTGGGTTAGAAAGGAACATGAAATTGCATCCTAGCTCCATAGGAAAGAGTACTGTGACATCTACCAAGGGCCTGTATTCTAAGCCTTGCAAAAGTTAGGGATCCCACTCATACTTTAATTCTTTCCTAATCGTAGTAATATCTCAAGAGACAGATTGCCCAAAGGAGTTTTTCCTCTCTTTCTTTCCTATCAAATGCCCTCAGCTCCTTCTTGCTGCCTCAATATGGGATTTTTCCACTGTCTAGATGGTTTTTGTTCCCAGAAAGAGCGTGGCTTCTCAGTGATGGTGCTGGGTGACCTAGAGCCATCTCACTGTAAGCTTGATTTGGACAGCACACTGAGTGGAGTCACGTCCTAGCCCCTTAGAATGCTGTCTTCAAGGTAGATGTTACCTCCAGTGTTATTTGGAATGTTACCAGTTTTTCTTTGTTATTTTATAGAGAAACAAAAAGCAAGCCAAAAGCAAGCAAACAAACAAAAAAAGCAAGCCAACACAGTTGATAAATAAATAGACTTATAACAGTAAATTTTCAGGTACTATGGGCTCATCCTTGTTACAGATAAGGAGCAAGACTTTTACCTTCTTTGTTTGAAAACAGTAGACAATAGGCATAGCCACCTGGGATTCTTGAGAAAAGGAAAAATTATTATATGCCAGTGTCTGGGTTTCTCAGGCCCTATTTAGTCGATTTTCCTGAGGGCCTCCCATAACGGAAGGAATAGTATAAGATCTATCATCCCTGCTGTAGACTATTCTATAAAAATAACTATTATCAGGATGTTGCAAGAATAAGATGGCTTTTTTTTGGCTATCATTTTGGACTAATTGAAATTTGAATTCTTTCTTTATAATTAGATTACAAAGAAAAGGGCTTCACACAAACCAACTTATGAAAATTTACAGAAGAGTTTAGAGGCCATGAAGTCCCATTGTCTGAAGAATGGAGTCACCGACCTCTCCATGCCCAGGCAAGGAAATCTAAGGCCCTAAGTGAAGATTGGGTGGGGTTTACTGTTATACCCAAAGACAAATGACTTCAAAGCTTAATTCAAAATACACACTGAAAGGTGGACAATCCAAAACTCTAAAAAAATTTACCAGTGAATCAGCTGGCAGACCCATTTCTTAGCCTAGGTTGAATGAATCAGGATAACACACCTGCCTCACCTATGTAGTAGTAGGGAAGAGCCATTACAATCTCATTTGTTAAATTCTAAGCATCCTCAGAAGCTTAGCCTCTGTTTCTGAAGCAATATAAGCTTAAGAACCAAGACCTAGCAATTGTGATTTCCCTTTGGGCTACTTCAGGTGTCCCAAAACTACTAATCCCATGCAAAAAAAGTTGTAAATGATCACTACCTTTTAACCCCTTGACGTACAAATTAAATGAAATTCTATGTGAACAAAAAATATTTATTTTTCAACCAAACATTTGCAGATGCAATATCTGGTATTGGATTCACATAACTTGTAAACTTTGATTCCAAATCTGGCACATTTGGTAGCTATAAATTGCACATACTCCAGCCATCCTTTGAATTTCATCAGTGTCTTGTGTAGGTACACATCTTTATCCAGAGTGTTTTAATTATTCGAACTTTTTTTAATAGTTGACTATACACTTTTTGTATTTTGTCTTCTTTAACAGACAGTTTTATTATTATTTTTAATTAATTAATTTTTTAATTGTTTTTGACAGAGAGAGAGAGAGAGATACAGAGACAGAGCGAGAACTGAACTGGGGAAACTCCCCAGTTCAGCACAGGGGTCTGCTCGGTCTGGGGCCGGGGCCGGGATTCGATCGTGGGTCCCCGGCGCTGCAAAGTGAGTGCTTAACTCACTGAGCCATCCCGGCTTCCCCCAGTTTTATTATTAACAAACTGAAGAAAATGTGATGTAGCCATAAAACATTTGCAAGGCAGTTTTTAAAAATATCGGTGTCTCTAATATTGCACTTTTTTTGGTTAAATTTATTGGGGTGACATTGATTGGTTTCCAGGTGTACAGTTCTACATTACATTGTCTATACATCACATTATGTGCTCACCACCCAGAATCAGCTCACTTTCCATCACAGTATGTTTGAGTCCTCCTCCCTATTCCCACCTCCCATCTCTCCTACCCACCTCCTCCCTTACCCTCAGGTGACCACTAAACTATTGACTGTGTCTATGAGTCTTTGTTTCTTTGTTCCTTTCAGTTTTTTTTTTGTTTTTTTAAGATTTATTTTATTGATTTTTGACAGGGAGAAACAGAGACGGAGAGAGACAGACAGAAGGGGAGGGCCCAGAGCAGTCTCCATAGTTGACATTAGTTTTCCATATAGATTCACTCCACAGGTGGGCACAGGGCTGCGCAGGGCAGGAACTGGGCCAGGAGCCTCCCACATAGGTCCCGGCAAGAACTGAACTGGGGGCATACCCCAGTTCAGCATGTCCTCATGGGCCGGGACCGGGATTCGATCCTTGGTCCCCAGGGCTTCAAAGCGAGCGCTTAACCTACTGAGCCATCCCAGCTTTCCCTCCTTTCAGTTTTATATTCCAGTGAGGTCATATGTTTCTTGATTCTTTCAGACTGACTTATTTGGCTTAAGATGTTTTCAAGGGCTGTTGATGTTGTCACAAATTGCTGTATTTCATCTTATTGCTAAGTAGTGTTCCAGTGTATAAATGTACCAAAACTTCTTTATCCAGTCATCTATCAGAGGACACTTTGGTTGATTCCATGACTTGGCCACCATGAACAGTGCTGCGATGAAGACTGGGGCACAGATATCTTTGCGGATTAAGGTTTTCAGGTTCTTTGGGTAGATACCCAGGAGAGGGATTGCTGTATCATACGGCAATTCCATTCCTAGTTTTTTGAGGAATCTCTACACTGCCTTCCATAGTGGGTGTACCAATTTACATTCCCACCAGCAGTGTAGGAGGGTTCCTTTTTGTCCACAGCCTCTCCAAAGCACGTTATTCCTTGTCTTGTTGATTATAGCCATTCTAACAAGTGTGAGGTGGTATTTCATTGTGGTTTTAATTTGCATTTCCCAAATTGCTAGTGATGTTGAGCATTTTTTCATGTATCTGTTGGCTGTATGTCTTCAGGAGAGAAGTGCCTGTTTAGGTCTTCTGCCCAATTTTTAGTTGGATCGTTTGTTTTTTGGTTGTTGAGTTGTATGAGTTCTTTATATATTTTAGATACAAGCCCTTTATCAGAGACATTGTTTGCAAATATTTCTTCTCATTTGGTGGGTTTCCTTTTTACTTTGTTGACGGTGTCCTTTGCTTTGTAGAGACTTTTTAGTTTGATATAGTCCCATTCATTTATTTTTGCTTTTACTTCCTTGTCTTTGGGGTCAAGTTCATAAAGTGCTCTCTGAGCCCAATGTCTATAAGTTTAGTGCCAATGCCTTCTTTTACGCACTTTATAGTTTCGGATCTTATGTGGAGGTCCTTAATCCACTTTGAGTTAATTTTGGTATATGGTGACAGTTCACAGTCCAGACTCATTCTTTTGCACGTGGTTTTCCAATTTTCCCAGCACCATTTACTGAAAAGGCTTTTTCTCCCCATTTTATATCTTTTGCTCCTTTCTCAAAGATTATCTGTCCATATATTTGGGTTTATTTCTGTGTTTTCGATTCTGTTTCATTGGTCTATATGTCTGTTTCTCTGCCAATACCAAGCTGTTTTGATTATTGACACTTTGCAGTATAGAATGAAGTCAGGGAATGTGAAGCCTCCAGCCTTATTTTTTTTTCAGAGGATTGCTTTGGCAATTCGGGGCCTTTTGTGGTTCCATATGAATCAGATAATTTTTTTAAATCTATTTCTTGGAAGAATGTCTGTGGGATTTTGATGGGAATTGCATTAGATCTGTATATTGCTTTGGGTAATATGGCCATTGTAACTATGTTGATTCTTCCAATCCATGAACATGGAATATCCTTCCATTTCTTTATATCTTCTTCAATTTTTTTTTAATAGTGTCTTATAGTTTTCCGTGTATAAGTCCTTCACGTTCTGTTAATTTTATTCCTAAGTATTTTATTTTTGTTTTGATTGCATATGGTATCGTTTTTCTCATTTCTTTTTCTGAAGTTTCATTGTTTGTGTATAAAAAAACTGTGGATTTTTGTACATTGATTTTGTATCCTGCAACTTTACTGTATTCATTTACTATTTCTGACAGTTTTCTGGTGGAGTCTTCCAGGTTTTCTATATAAAGGATTGTATCATCTGCAAAAATGATAGTTTATAACTTCTTTGTTTCCAATTTGGATACCTTTAATTTCTTTTTCTTGCCTAATGGCTCTGGCTAGAACTTCTAGCAGTATGTTGAAATAACAGTGGTGACGGGGACATCCCTGTTTCATTCCTGGTATTAGAAGAAAAGGTTTCCGTTTTTCCCCGTTCAGTATGACATTCACTGAGGGTTTGTCATATATGACCTTTATTATGTTGAGCTACATTTCCATCTATACCTATTTTATTAAGCATTTTGATCATAAGTGGATGTTGTACCTTGTCAATTGCTTTTTCTGCGTCTATTGATATAATCATATGGTTTTTATCTTTTGTTTATGTGGTTTATCACATCGATTAGCGTATGTTGAACCATCCTTGTGCCCCTGGGATGAATCCCACTTGATTGTGATATATAATCTTTTTAATGCATTGTTGTGTTCTATTTGCTAGTATTTTGTTTAGGATTTTTCCATTGGTGTTCATCAGAGATACTGGTCTATAGTTTTCTTTTTTAAGATTTATTTTATTTGTTGACTGAGTCAGAGAGATAGAGACAAGAGATAGAAGGGGGAGGGCCCAGAGCAGTCTCTTATCAGTTTTTGACATGGTTTCATTCCACACAAGTGGGTGGGGGCCATGCAGCCAAGAACTGGGCTGGGGGCCTCCCACATGGGAGGCATGGCCCCTCGAGCCAGAGTCTGAACCAGGGGCCGAGAACTGAACTGGAGGCCTCCTGCATGGGAATCACTCCTCAGTTCAGCATATGGGTCCACATGGGCTGGGACCGGGATTCAATCCTCAATCCCTGGAGCTTCGAAGTGAGTGCTTAACCTGCTAGGCCATCCCGGCTTCCTCTAGTTTTCTTTTTTTGTGATGTCCTTGCCAGGCTTTGGTATGAGGGTAATATTGGTCTCATAGAATGAGTTGGGAAGTATTGCCTCTTCAATTTTTTGGAAAAGTTTGAGAAGGATAGGTGTTGGTTCCTCTTTGAATGCCTGGTAAAACTTGTTAGTGAGATCATCTGGTCCTGGACTCTTGCTTTTGGGAAGGTTTTGGATGATTGTTTCAATTTCCTTACTGTTGGTTGGTTTGTTTAGGTTATCCAGTTCTTCTTGATTCAGTCTAGGTAGACTATATGTTTCTAAAAACTTGTCCATTTCTTCTAGGTTGCAAAATTTGGTGGCATATAGTTCTTCATAGTATTTTTGTATGATCCTTTGTATTTCTGTGGTATCCATTATACTTTCCCCTCTTTCATTTCTAATTCAGATTATTTGTATGTTTTCTCTTTTTCCCTTGATGAGCCTAGCCAGGGGTTTGTCAATTTTATTAATGTTTTCAAAGAATCAGCTCTTTGTTGTATTAATTTTTTCTTTTTTTTTTTTAAATTTTTTATTTCATTTAGTTCTGCTTTAATTTTTATGATTTCCTTCCTTCTGCTGTCTTTGGGTGTTTTTTGTTCTTTTTCTAGTTCTTGAAGATGTGATATTAGGTTGTTTACTTGTGATTTTTCTTGTTTCTTGAGAAAGGCCTGTAGTGATATAAATTTCCCTCTTATTACTGCTTTTGCTGCCTCCAGTAATTTTTGTATTTTGTTTTCATTGTCATTTGTTTTTATGTATTTTTTAATCTCTTCTTTTATTTCTTCTGTGATCCTGTTTTTAATAACATGTTGTTTAATTTCCATGTATATGGTTTTTCCTCTTTTCTTTTTGTAGTTGATCTCCAATTTCAAAGCTTTGCGATCGGAGAGTACACTTAGTATGATTTTGATCTTCTTAAATTTGCTGAGGCTAGCTTTGTGTCCCAGCATGTGGTCTATCCTTGAAAACATTCCATGTGCACTGGAAGAGAATGTATAGTCCTGTGTTTTAGGATGAAGTGTCCTGTAAATGTCAATTATGTCCAGTTGCTGTAATGTATCATTTAAAGCTGATATTTCTTTATTTATTTTCTGTTTGGACGATCTGTCCATGGCTGTCAATGGGGTGTTTAAGTCCCCTACTATTGTTCTTTTTGTCAGTTTCTCCTTTTAGATCTGTTAGTAGTTGCTTTGTAAATTTTGGTGCTTTTTAGTTGGGGGCATATATATTAATAAGTGTCATACCTTTTTGTTGTATTGTCCGCTTTATCATTATGAAATGTTCATTTTTGTCTATTAATATCTTTTGGTCCTGAAGTCTGCTTTGTCAGATATAAGTATGGCTACACTTGCTTTTCTCTGGGTGCCATTTGCTTGGATAATTTTTTTCTATCCTTTCACCTTGAGTCTTTGTCCTTGTGGCTGAGGTGTGTCTCTTGTAGACAGCATAAGGTTGGTTTTTTTCTTTAATCCAGTTTGCTACTTTGTGTCTTTTTATTGCTGAGTTCAGTCCATTTGCATTTAGGTTGATGACTGATATATGAGGATTTCCTATAGCTGTTTTGTCTTTTGTTTTCTGGTAGGTCTTTTTTTTTTATTGCATCTTTGCTTTTTTCTTCCCATTGATTATTTTAGTTTGATGGTGTTTATGACTGTTTTTTTTGTGTGTGTTCTCTTTTTTTATTGTTATGTGTCCCAGTTCTAAGTTCTTTTTCAGTGGTTACCATGAACTTTATATAAAAGAAAGTTTCCTATATGCAGTGTTTACTTAAGGATGTTTCTTATCTCCATTCTCTTTGGAAACTTAAGTTTTTACTTACTCCCCATTTTATATTTTTGTTGTTCCAGTTTATCCCTATTTACTTTTACTTTTTCTTTCAGATCCAATCACCTCCTTCAGTATTACTTTAAATGCTGGCCTTGTGCTGGGGAATTCCTTCAGTTTTTGTATGTCTGCAAAGGTCATTATTCCTCCTTCATAGCTAAAGGATAACTTTACTGGGAATAGTATTCTTGGCTGGTAATTTTTCTCCTTTAATATTTTGAATACTTTGTTCCATTCCCTTGAGGCTTGTAGTGCTTCTGTTGATAAATCTGATGAGAGTCTGATGGGCTTTCCTTTGTAGGTTATGGTGTTCTTTGTTCTGGCTGCCTTGAGGGTTCTTTCTTTGTCTTTGACCTTTGACACCTGCAGTACAATGTGCCTTGGAGAGGGTCTGTTAGGATTCAAGTAGCTAGGGGTCCTGTTTCCTTCTTGGATTTGAGTTTCCAGTTCTTGCCATAGATTTGGGGTGTGCTTATCTACTATTTGTCTGAGTAAATTCTCTGTGCCTATCTTGTCCTCTGCTCCCTCTGGAATATGTATTATTCTTATATTATTTTTTCTAATGGAGTCAGATAGTTCTTGTTCATATCTTTAATGTCTTTTAGCTTTTAGGTCTCTCTCTCCTGTGACATTTCCAAATTTTTGTCTTTGAGTTCACTAATTCTTTCCTCCATCTGGTCAGCTCTGCTTCCAATGCTAGCTATTTCATTTTTCATTTATTTTATTATGTTGTTTATCTCCAGATTTTCTGTTCCATCTTTTTCATAGATTCCATTTCCTTTCTGAGATCACTTAGCTCCTTCTGTGTGCTCTGCCAGCTTTCTCTGATCTCTTTGAATATTTTCATAATTGCAATCTTGAATTCTCTGTCATTTAGCTCATATAATTCCATATCTTTAAATTCCTTTTCTGGAGATTTTTCTCTTTCTTTCTGAACTCCTTTGGTCAAAGGGGTATTCGTTGCTGCTGGAGCATTTCGTTTCCTGGACATGAGGACTTTTCCCTTGGTAGATGTGAAGGTATCTTTCTTTTACATCCTAGCTGGTGTTAGTGTCTTATAATATTTCCTCTTATTTATTTCATTTTCTCACAGTGGGAGACTTTCTAGGAGCTGGGTTTCTCTTGGACTCAGTTCCCTTCGTCTCTGTGCACCTCCTCTTGGGGAAGGTATAGTGAGTGATGGTAGTCTATGCCTCTGAGATCCCACTGCTGTCAGAAGCTGCCACACCTATGCTTCAGTTTTCCGAGATCCCTCTGCTGGCTTCAGCAGGACAGGTGGGGGCAGTGCATGTTCAGAAAGGCGCAGGTTTGTTTGCCTCAGAGGGTAATGGCAGCTTCCCTCTGCTGGCTTCTGCGGGAAGAGTTGGGGTGGGGTTTGTTGGGAAAGGTGCAGGTCTGATTGCATCACAGGTAAATGGCGGCTTCCAGGCAGCAGCTGCTCACTGAAGTCAGGCTGTGAGCGAGGCCTGTGGGGCGAGCCCTGGGAAACAGCAAGGGGAAGCAGCCAGGCTCCGTGTCCCAGGCCACACAGTTCTCCGGTTGGGGCCTCACCTCACTGAGGGCCATTGCGCCTCAGCCCCCCAACACACTCCCGGTGTCGGCGCTCTAGCCACTGGAACACCCACCTCCGGCTCCAGCTGCCAGCCTCATGCTCCTGGGCCCCCAGCTCCAGCTGCCCAACTCCAGTCCTGGCAGCCGGATCTTCACTCCAGTCCCCCGCACCGATCTCTGGCTGCTGCTGGTGCCTTGCTCCATCCTCCTGCCCCGCACTCTGGTTGCCTTCCCCGTGCCATGGCTGCGCCCCCCGCACTCCCACCAGGACCTCTCGCCACCGTCAGCCTCGCCCACTTTCTCCATCCACCCTGCACTTTGGCGTCAGCACCTCTGCCTCTATCCATTCCAGGCCCCCAACTTGCCCAGAGTCGTTCTGCTCCTGGACCCGCATCCCCAGCTCCCACCTCCATCAGTCTCTCCTCTGCTGCACTCAGGTCAGCCTCTGGGTCGTCACTGGGTGGGTCTCCTGGTCGTGCTCCGCTGCAGGTCTCCACACGGCTCCCTTTCCTTCTCTCTTACTCGCCTCCATTTCTGCAGCTTTAGGAATTTTCTTGGGTCTCTCAGCCAAGGCTGTGCACTACTTAGCGATTCTCTGGTTGGGTTTTAGTTGTTGTAATGGTTGTCTTTCCAGGAAAGGTTTCAAGAGCTTCTCCCACACTGCCATCTTGATGTCGTCTCTAATATAGCTCTTTTTGACCAGTACATATCTGTTGTAGATTTTTGTATTTGGCGACATGATAAATAACAAAAGGCATGCTTTCATTTCATCACTTGTACTGGAAACTATTCATTTTTTTTGGAGTTCTGGTACTTTTTCTTTTGACTTGCATATCTGTATGGTTATTTAAAAAAAAAAAAAATCACTTAGCACTTGTTTCAAAACAGGCACAGGATTTGCTCCCAGTCTTCACAGAACTAAAGCATTTATACCAGCAATTTGGGTAAATGGTTTTATACTTGGAATATTTTCTTTTCCTTCCCAATTCCATCGTTCATCTCTTGAATCACAATCATCACTTTTTGATACAGATTTTTCACATTTATGAACATTATGTTGGATAGGGCTACCTTTACTTGAATTTGATTCTTTCCTTGCATAGGCACCCACACAAATTTGTTGAATATCAGTCTCGATGGCTTTCAGTGTCACTTTCATACAAATTGAAAACAGACTTCTTAAAGGGATTATTTCTACAGTTCACACTTTAATGCTAAATATATATAATTATTTCCTGATAATGTTTGCATTGTAACTACTATACTCAAAGCAAATTCAATCTGCATGTGTCTCAGAGACGGCAATGTTTTACAATGGCTTAAGGACACATGACATATCCGAGATATCTTTGTACGTCAAGGGGTTAAGCTGTTTGCTTATTTTGTGGTCACCATGGGCAGTAGCCAAAGGATTTGTCCCCTATGTAACATCTTAGACTCTACCTATTGGGAACTCAAGGAATGCTGTTGAGGGTTCAGTATCCCCTTTGCTTCCTTTCAAAGCACGAGGCTTGGAGTCAGTTCTTGTTTTCTTGTCCATCTAGTTTTGAGTTACTGCTGACCATGAATGCAGGTTTACTCCAAGCTCCAAGTTAACTTATGTGGCTACAGGGTCTCTCATCTTACACTGGTCTTTGATGTATTTATGAATTATGCATCAAACTTTTTAAAATCATAGTTCTTTTCAAGGATTTAATCATGTGAAATTAGCAGTTTTAATCCCCTCCCCCACCCCACCCCGGGATGTTGAGGTTCAATAAAGTAACATCTTAGAAGAAAGGTGCTTGGTAGTAGAATTTTGTGGGCTTATTGAGGTTTCTTACCAGGGTGTTTCAGAGACTTGAATTGCAGTCTCCTTGGCATTTCTCAGCAGTCCATCTTGACTTCTTTTTTGCAGAGGTCTTGTCCTTTATATATATATACATATATATATATATATATATTTTTTAATATTATTATATTTTATTGTTAAATTTAATGGGGTGACATTGGTTGGTAACAATCAGACAGTTTCCCAATGGACAACTCCACATCACATCACCC
>PVKE010010977.1:0-41303 GCA_004027555.1 Craseonycteris thonglongyai
CGTAGTTTCATTCCACAGATGGGCGTGGAGCTGCACAGGGCAGGACCTGGGCCAAGGTCTCACCCTGGTGAGAACTGAACTGGGGGCACTCCCCAGTTCAGCATACAGGTCCACATGGGCCGGGGCCGGGATTCGATCCTCGGTCCCCAGGGCTGCAAAGTGAGCACTTAACCCACTGAGCCATCTCGGCTTCCCCAGGACTTTTTATTTAGAGAACTTTTTTAAAGATTTATTTTACTGAGAGAAGGTGAGAGAGAGACAGAAGCAGAGGGAAATGGGGAGGGCCCAGAGCAGCCTCCATAGTTGTACATCATTAGTTTTTTGACATAGTTTTATTCCACACAGGTGGATGTGGGGCCGCTCAGGGTGTAACTAAACTGGGGGCCTGCCTCTTGGGAGGCCTGAATCTTTGCCGCCATCCTGGTGGTTATTAGTTTTGCCACAGTTCAGCATGTGGGTTTGCACAGGCCAGGGCTGGGAATTGATTTCCCAACCTCGTGGCTGCAAGGCAAGCACTCACGAACTATCCTGGCATCCCCTATAGAGAACTTTCTTTAGGATGGGTTCCCAGAATTGAAATATCTGGTTCAAAGGATATGAGTAGTTCTGAGAATGTTGATACATATATATTTTTTATTGTTAAATTTATTGGGATGACATTGATTGGTAACAATTAGATAGTTTCCAGATGTACAAGATACATATTTTTAATTCCTTTCCAAATGAGTTGTGTGAATTTATACTCCTATTGGAAAATGTCGGAATAGTGTCCACATCACCATGTTCTAGCCAGTACTTGTGAATGTGTGTGTGTTTAATCGGAAAGACAAAAACTATATGTATGTTTTTGTATTCACTCTTATTACTAGGCTGTACTTTTTCTTTATATGTTGATTAACCAATTTATACAGAATCCATCAAAAGTAATGCCCCGTCTTTATGAGCTAGTAACTCTCCGGCAGAGCATTGCTTTTGCTGGCCGCTGTGTTTATCACCTGTTTTATTAACCGCCAGTTTTGTCTAATAATTTGTATGAGTTCTTTAAAGATAATTTACTATTCATTGTGTTTTTACACATTTTTTCTCAGTTTGTCAAAAACCCTAACCCATTTAAAAGCCATACGGAAACTGTATTTGTGTGATGGTGGAGTTTAGTGTCTGTGCACCATCTCCTTGTCCGGGTTCCTCGTGCTCACATAACCATTTCCTGGGAGGAAAACATTCTCTTCCTTCTTTTTATTCTGAAACTCTCTCCCTTCCTGCAGGGAGCTTGAGATCCTGTCTTCCTCATGAAGAGTATCTCAAGTAAAAATGAGGCACAGCTGCCCTCTCTGTCCCATGAAGGAAGCCATTAGCAATCTTAACACTCCTTGCTGTGGAACAGAAAGTATGCATCTTGCTAATAATCTTTCCATGTGTGAATAAATATAGATTATAAATATATACATTTTAAACAGTGACTTGTTTTCAGAAGTACAGTAGTTACTTAGAAAATAAGGAAAGTCACTCCATGTGGCATCTCTGGCAGTAACATGCACTCGATTATTCAGAGATGGGTTCCCCTGTTGGTCCTGAATATTATCATTTATTAGATAGCATTTATACTATAACAAGTTCCTATTTATTGCTTCTCAGCTCAAGAATTATTTTGGAATCGAAAGAGATGGCAGTCCACGAGGTAGCATAAGGCCTCACCTTTTTGTTTGTTTGAATTATTTGATATTAGACAAGCTAGAGTCTCATAAAATGATACTGTAATATACTATGAGCTGAATCCTGTAGTAACATCTTTAAATGTTTCTGTTTCTAGAGAGTGGAAAGTCTAAAAGAAGTACAGTGGACTCAAAGGTAAGAACAGTCCACCCCCATGCTCAGCTTTCCTGGATATATATGTGTGTGTTCCTGTACGTAAACATACATAGGTGCACACACGTACACACCTAATCTATAGGACGCTGCCTTCTGTTCAGGGAGATAATGTTGGTACACTGAAACCATTTCAGAATAAAGCAGAGTGCTGACTTGTACAGCACTTGTGTGACAGACAGGTCAGCTAGTGAGAGGGGCGTAAGCTCGCTGAGAGCCCTCTGGAAGGAGGTACTCTGGGCTTGAGGTTTGGTGAGTTGGTTTGGGGAAGAAGTGGAGGATGGGGATGAAGACTGTCAGAAGCAAAGACTAGAGTGGAAACGAGCATCCCAAGTGCTGGGCGCCGGCCTGCTTGAAGTTAGAGGTCCGTATTTGGGAGCAGAGAGAGGGGTCCTGGGTGATGTAGGGCCAGCTGTGTGTGCCCCTGCCTGTTAGTCACTCAGCTATTTTCAGATCAGCTGTTGTGCTATCACCTTGCTTGTGTTCAGGTCGCCCTTATTTTACTTAATAATGGCCCCGAAGCCCAAGAGAAGTGACGTGGCAGTTCAGATGTCCCAAGGAGAAGCTGTAGAGTTCTTTCCTTAAGTAACTAGGTGCAATTTCTTGACTTAGTAAGGAAGGGGGAAAAAATCTATAGTGAGATTGCTACGATTTATGGTAAGAATGAATCTTCTCTCTGTGAAATTGCCTAATGTGTAAATTAAAGTTTATCATAGATAGGTATGTGTGTATAGGAAAACACATGAATGTCGCATATCGTTACTACCATCTGCTGTTTCAAGCACATACTGGAGTCTTAGAACATATTCCCCTGCAGATAAGGGGAGACGCCTGTATTTCAAACGATAGTTTCAGTTTTGACATATGTGTATACTTGTGACTCCATCACCACAATCAAGATAGTGAACATATCCATTACTCCAAAAGTTTCTCCTTCCCCTTTGTCATTCTCCCGTCCCCAGGCAACCACTGATCTGTCACTGTCGATTAGTTCTGTAAAACTTCCTACACAAGCCATGTTTTTTTTGGCCTTCTTTCATTCAGCATAATTATTTTAGGTTTATGCATGTTGTTGCATTTATCAATAGTTTCTTTTCTTCCATTGCACCAATGGCAATGTGTTGATCATTTGAAATCGGGAATGGAGTCCAGGTGACGCGTCAGCGTGTGACCTGAGTTGGCGTCCGTATTCTTGCGGAAACTTTTAAGAGTAGAGAAGCATTCTAGCAGGAGAGTGGGGGGCAGGGCAGAGCATGGGGGGTTAGCAGAGAGACAGAGAGAGAGCTGAGTAAGGAGACAGTGAAGGAGACTCACCATTCCCTTTGAAAGGGGATTTCAGACATCTTGAAAGGGCAGTGCATATTGTTTTCAGAGAACTTTTAAAAAGCAAATTTAAGGTTTAAAAAGAATGTGTTTGAGGCTCTTTTATTTATTTTTTTGTCTTTATTTGCATTAGCTTACTTATTCTGCCAGTATCCTAAAACAGGTTATTGGTTATGTCTTTCCAGGCAATGGGAGAGAAATCCTTTTCTGTTCATAATAATGGTGGGGCAGTTTCATTTCAGGTATGTATTAATCTCTTTGACTGAAGCATCATAGAATTTATCTCTACAATGTAAAAGGGGGACTTTTTAAAGGAAAGTTTGAGTTTAGGCATTCTGTGGGTCAGTCACTTGAATACCTGCATGGTAGATATTATCACCCCCCACCCACCCCCACCCCCACCCCACACACACGTAGGAAATCAGAAGTCTAAGAATGAATAATTTCCTGAATGTTATAAGGCCCAAACTCCCACCCAGTTCTGCCTGGCTGGCCCCACAGCTCTGCCTCTCTAACCCACGCTGCCATTCAGAGCTCTGGAGCTGTGGGTGCCCTGGGTTCTCTAGCTGAGAGGACCGTGGGTGGTCATTTAGGCTGATGTTGAGTTCCCTGAGACTCAGAGGCCTGAGTGACCTGCTCAGGGTCACGGTTGCTAACTGTATGTATTTGTGGTGCGTCGCAGCCAGTGTGTGGGGTAGGGCATTGGATTAGATCTCAGCACTACTTACTACCTGGTGACCTTGGACAGCTCACTTCATTTCTGAACCTCGAACCTCACTCATCAATCATCTAAAAATGAAAAGACCTATCTCATAGGGTTGTTATGCATATAATCTTTAAAAATAAAAATGTTCTGCAAAGCACTATGCAAATAGTCTTTCTCATTAATTTGTAAGAATCACTGCCTCTTTTCTAACCAGTTTTCATTTGTTGGAGTGTATTTGCTTAGAGTGAAATGCACAGGTCTTAAGTGTATAGTTCTATCAGTTTTGACACAGGCTTGCACCCCTGTAACCCACTCTCTTTCAAGACTCTACTTTCATCGCCTCAGGAAGTCCTTCCCCTCTGTACCCACTGCTCTGAGTCCTTTCACCATAAATTATTTTGCCTGTCTTAACAGTTTTTGTGTTTAGTACCATCGGTATTAATAGCTAACTGAACTGTGGGGTGCTCACCTGCTCCCAGTCTGTTTCAGAGTAAAGCCACATCCTTGCACTGGTCTGCGAGCCCATGTGACCTGATTGCTGTCACTTTTGATCTCAGCTCCAGTGTGTCCCCCCACCTTGCTCCCCTCCTCTGCTCCAGGCACACTGGCCACCTTGCTGCTCCAGGAGAAGGTCACTCCGTGGGCTCTGCTCTGGCTGCACCTCTAGGGAGGAACCATCCCTCAGAGTCCTGTGATGAATTTCTTCCTCCTTCCTGTCTTTGCTCAAATGTCACCTCCTCTTCAGAGTTTCCTCTCATCACCGCATGTTAAATGCAGCCCAGCCCCCTTCTGCTTCCCCCGCTCTGTGTTTTTTCCCTGAGCACTTCTTTCCAACATCCATGCTTATTATTAGTCTCTTCCTTCAGAAGGTAACCATAAGGGCAGGGATTTTTTTCTGGTTTATTGCTGATGTGTATGAAATGAGCCTGGCCCATGTTATGCTCTTCTTCAGTATGGCTATGAATGAACGAATGCCAGGCACTAGCACATTATCTTTATCTCAGTTCATCCTGCAAACAACTCCCAAGAAGTAGGTACTGTTACTCCGCTTTTACAAATGAGGAAACAGGCTCAGAGATTAAGTAACTTGCCTAAGGGGGGGATTCAAACCCAGGCTTGTCTGACTCCAGGCCCATGTGTTTAACCACTTTGCTTTACTACCTCCTTAAGAAAATACAAAAGGTACTTTTTTCTTTCTCCCCCCACTTTAAAAATCTTGTTAATAACATAATGCTTTTTAAACGTCTTAAGGATATACACATTTGTTAGTTACTGATACATCGTGCCAGGGTGAGTGTCGAGGGGGAGAGCAGCATATGCACATGCTGGTTACGAGCATTGGTTGTGATCGCCAGTTTGTGGGGTCCTTGGGGTACACAGGTACCTGCCTTTCCCTGGCACCCCCTCTCCTCGTGTAGGAGTTGGTAGAGGACTCCTGCTACCCAGTGTCCTCCTGGTTTTAGACTGTGCAGTCACATGAGTCTTTCTACTCCATCCATGGTCATCAGCCCAAAGCAGAAAGGGAACCGTCACAGCTAATTCCAGCTCTAAACGTACACTTTTGCTCTCAATTTTTTTTTTTTTTTCCCTTTAAGGTTCAGGTGTCTTCTCTGATCAACCATAATGATTCTATTGAGTTTCAGAAAAGTACTTCGAAACTTCATATGAGTCTCACTTTTGGAACTAAGAGTTACTAATATGTTCAGAAAAGTTTTCTTTTTCTGGCTACCTCATGTTTATAGTGGTGAGTTTGGGTTTATAGTGATGAGTGATGGTTTACTAGCTTAATAATCAGCCTGAACGTTCTTGTTCTTGTGTTTCCATATCCTTATCAGATGTCTCTTTATTCACCATCCTTTTACATTATAAAGTATAGTATATACAAAGACTGTCTGGAAAAAATCCAGCCAGTTGTCAATATAACAAGAATGGTTACATGACTGGATACTTTCCAGACATCCCTCGTATACTTGTACAAAAGAGTGTATAGTACCTACATTGAGTACAAGTAGTTGTAAATAATCCCCTTTGTAACCATCCCCTGGGACAAGAAATAGAGTAATGCTAGCTTCCCATAAACCCTGTGTGTCTCTCACATCCCTTCCCAACTCTAGAGTAACCCCTGTCATGAAAACTGTGATCATAATCATCTCCTCCCCTTTCTTTATAGTCTACCATCTGCATATGTAGGCCTACGCAGTACATTTTTGGCTTACAGTAAAATGTTCTCTAGAATAGGCACGGAGTCGCTTCATGATCTTGTATACGTTAACTTCATTTGAACACATGAAATATATGAAAAATACAGATAAATGTCTAAATGTGGAAAACGTAGCATTTATTACTGTTGTTTAAAAGCATAGGTATAGATTTTAACAAGGGCATATTGGTCCTTCACCTTCTCAAGTATCAAATGAACCTCCTTTCTTTTTCAGGAGTATTTTTACCTAAAGAGCAAAATAGTATGTTGGCTCAAAAACTAAATAACTACATCTTAGGTTATCTTTGCAGACTTCTGCCAGAACCCATCACTGCTGGATAGATACATGATAAAGCAAAGTCAACAAGTGTTCATTGTAGACTCTAGATAGTGGGGATGTACGTATTCCCTGTATAATTCTGTCAACTTTTCTTTTAGCCTGAAAGTTGCTATAACTAAATATTGGGAGGGAATCAGAATAATAAACATCTGTTTAAACTTTGCTCTGGGAGAATTAATTTATTTAAGTGGTTTGTTTTCTTCTGTTAATAGTATTCATGGTTGATTTCTAAGATTTAAAAATTCAGTGAGGATTTAGATGCCCTTTAATTTTCTTCTTCTTCTCTTTCAGTTTTTTTTCAACATCAGCACTGATGACCAAGAAGGCCTCTACAGTCTTTATTTTCATAAATGCGTTAGAAATAAAACATGGCCTAATGACAAGTTTTCTTTCAGCCTTGATGTGAGTACCATATGGAAACTTCCATGTGTATTTTGTCAGCTGTATACAATGTGAGGGGTTTATTTCTCTGCAAGAATAGGTTTTAAGAGCATTTAAGCAAAGTAAAAGAAAAATGTGGCCAGAATATCGTCTCTGCCAGGCAGGACAGAGGATTCATAAACAAGAAGTAGACAATTTAGAGTGTGTTTTCACTTCAGCCTGTGCATTAAGAATGTGGTAGTTACCTGCTGGCACTCACATTCTTAAGCTTACGTGAAACAGCTAAGATTATAAATTGCTGAATGTGGAATGGTCTGTTCTTGAAAGGTAACCTTCAGTTTCCTGTTGGTTTCAGATTGCAATCACAGAGAAGAATCCTGACAGCTACCTCTCAGCAGGAGAAATCCCTCTCCCGAAACTGTACATTTCCATGGCCTTTTTCTTTTTCCTTTCTGGGACTGTCTGGATTCGTATCCTTCGGAAACGACGGTAACATGTTACTTCCTTGAGCCCTTCGGTGCAGAGTGGGTTGGGATCTGTAGAGCCTGGTCTTCTGCTGGCCTCTGTCCCTGGGACCAGTGGCACCAGCCATCTCGTTCTCCTCAAAGGGCATCTTCCCCACAACAGAGGGAGGCTGCGGGAGCTGGCAGGTGGGAGGCCCGGCATTGGCCCACCTCCCACTGCTTTGTGTGAAAGGCACATCCGAGTATCTCAGTAATACACCTGCACAACAAAATGTGTGAGGCAGGTGTTTCTGTAGCGAGGACCCCACAGTGCAGGACTCGGAGAGAACACATCGGTCCCATTCAGGGGCTGTTTGTTCTGGAGAGGAGATACGTGGCAGTGACCCCCGCTGGGGTGAGAGCACAAGTTGCTGCTTAGCGCAGGGGCATCAGCTCAAAGCCGGGCTGGACAGGTGCTCGTCGCTGGAGAGAAGCCCGTCTCCCTGGCTGCTGGCCTTTCTCCTGAAACCTCTGTGGCTTTGGCTTCCCTGTACATGGCTCTTGAGGGGACCAGCTGCATGTATGTGGAGCTGCTGTTTTGTTCTGTCTCCTGCAAAAATTGAGGACAAAATACTGATTTTCAGTGAAAGAATAGTGTGACGTAGTGTTAACAGCGTAAGGCCCATAACCTGAGTAAATGATGGTATGTGAATATGGTATTTTAATATGGATTAGTGTAAATTTATACAATAGGTAAGAACCCCAGACATCTCATCCCTCTTTCTCTGCAGCACTGAGGCAGGAATTGGGACCTTTTCCGTCTTTGGGTGCCTGTCTGTTGTCAACGTGGTCAGGTTGGATGGGAGAAGTTGCTGGTTCATATTTGGTATAAAATCCTTTATACCCATTGGGAAGGGCTTTCTCTTTACCTGTGAAGGACCCTATATAATTGTACGTATATGGACTGGACGATCAGGCAGCCATTAATAAGAATCCTACAAATTCAGGCCATAAAATGGTTTCTTTTTCTTCTTCTTCTTTTTGTTTCAGGGAAAGTTTTGCTTTTGCCTTTGTTAGAAAAGTAAGAACTAGGAGTCAGAGACCTGGTTTCAAGGGCAAATGCCAACTGTTCCTACCCGTGTGCTTTGCTTTACTCTGTCTCTTGCTCCTCAGCTATAAAACTGACAGTAATACTTGCCCTGGCTTCCTCTAAGAGCCTTAGGTGTTTAGATTTATGTGATTCACCCCAAAATAATGTGTCTGAGAGGGTTTTGCACATAAAGGTGCTATGCAAATACAAGGTGCATACAGAATAATTTATTAGCCAGGTGCTCGGTGGTATTTTACTTTCCCTTTATTTAGTGATACAACAGTCTTGTCACTGGTACACCTACATAAAACTGGGAGCAGTTTTAAATCTGTGGTTAAATGATGCTGACCTACTTTGTAAAACATGTTTTACACTTCATGTGAAGGACAGTATGCGTACAGAAATGTCTGATTTGACCCCCGCCCCGTCCCCAGGTTTTTCCGAGTTGTATGTACAGCCACTTGTGCTAGCTGGGAAATTCGAGTCAGGAAGAGGACCCGACTCCAAGGCCGCGTGCATCGCAGCCCCTAGAGCTGGAAGGAGCTGAGAGATGTTGGCCCCATTTCACTGAGGCCTTGAGAGGGGAAGTGAGAGCCAGGGCTAGGGTCCCCCGACAGCTGGGACTGGAGCACAGGTCTACTTGCTGTGCACATGTGGCTCCTCTCAGCTCTGCCCTTTCAGTTGTGGGCCCCAGACATTGGGGAGGGGGAACCCTGAGGAGGGAGACCCTGGGGAGGGAGAACCCTGGGGGAGGGGGAACCCTGGGGAGAGAGACCCTGGGGAGGGAGAACCCCGGGGGAGGGGGAACCCTGAGGAGGGAGACCCTGGGGAGGGAGAACCCCGGGGGAGGGGGAACCCTGGGGAAGTGGAAAGGAAGACAGGCCAGCTGATTGCTTTTGAGTGCCAGCTCTCTGCTGGGTCAGGCACCTGATGTTGGTTAGTGCAGCTCATCTTCTAGCAGCTCCGTGAGGTAGGTAGGTGTTGTCCCCTTTTCAGAAGAGGTTACCGAGGCTTAGAGAGATTAAGGCTATCAGGGTAGCACCAGTATTTGAGCCAGTTCGGTGTGGTTTCAGAGCCTGCATTTCTGTCCCATTGCTGCCCCAGCTGGGGATGTTTTAAGGACTGCCAAACGAGGGTGCCAGGGTATATGAGTGAGCCCCGCTCCTGACAGTGGGTGGTTTTGCCCTGTGGGTAAATCTCATTGCTATTCAGGGGTGACAGACTGCTCTGGCCTTCCTGTTTGACTTCAAGAAGCTGGGCTCAGGGACAGGAAATTACCAGGGAGGAAATCAGCCCATAAACTGAACACATGTCAGTTCACAACACACCCTCCTTAGCATTCTGTGCAATTCTCTTAGCATTTTCTCCATTTTCTCATTTTCTTCCCCCTCTCTCATCCCTTCCCAACCGCTCACATGTTTAATTCTTGGGTTATTTATAAATGAGTGTTTATTGATGTTGCATGTATTTTTAACTTATTTAAACTGTACTATCTGTTGATGTTGCTCTTGCCATTTTTCACCTAGTAATATCTGTTCTATTGGTTTATTTATTTGTGTGATGCTACACCATTCCACAGTTTTTACTATTGTAGCTTTGCAGAATGTCTTGATGGCCAAGAGTGTGAGTTTCCTCTGTGGCTCTCATTCAAGTCTTTGTGTACTTTATATACAACATTTTACATTTTTCTCCATAACAGTCTGTGTGTCCTATTAGGTTAATTCCTAGAGGAAGGTGGGACAGGGTAGAGGAATTTAAAGATTTAGTTTTATTGTTTTTGAGAGAGAGAGAGAGAGAGAGAGAGAGAGAGATACAGAGATATAGAGATACAGAGACAGAGAGAAGGGGGAGGGCCTAGAACAGTCTCCACAGCTGCACATCATTGGTCTTTCCACATAGTTTCATTCCACAGGTGGGCGCGGGGCCGCATAAGGCAGAAACCGGGCTGGGGTCTCACTCTGGTGAGAACCGAACTGGGGGCACCCCCCAGTTCAGCACATGGGTCCGCATGGGCCAGGGCTGGGACTCGATCCTCGGTCCCCGGGTCTGCAAAGTGAGTGCTCAACCCACTGAGCCATCTGGCTTCCCCAGGGTACGGGAATTTAATGCCCGGCAGCCCAAAGGTGGACAAGTACCTGTGTGGGTGTGGTGGTGGGAGCGGGTGTCTCACTGCAGTGGCCCGGGCTGTTTGGCAGGTCCCAGCCATTCCTGCCACCTGGCTCCAAACCCCTATCTCCTCTGGTCTGCAGATTTCCCCTTCAGTTGTACCGAACTGCCTTCTGCCTTCCTGGGGATTTCATGTTTTTCGTAGTCCACCCACCTCGCTCCTCCATGGCCTTTCCAGGGTCGTTTCCGGGGAGGAAGCCAGCAGCCTGTTCAGATGTCCTTCTCATCAGGACTCAGCCCATCATGTGTGGTTTTAGTGCACAGTTCTCAGTTCCTTCTCAGCGTGGCTTATACGTCAGAGGGGACCCTAGGACTCCATCCAGAGCCATTTCTACTGACAGAAACTACTTTTTAAAGAGGCTTCATGTTTGTGGTTTGATTATATTTACTGTCTCCTTATAAATGTGTCTGCTGCCTGGAGCTTTGGCTACCCTGTAGGAGAATGGAATAGTCCTTTCATTCGTCTCTCTGTTTTTATAGGAATGATGTATTTAAAATTCACTGGCTGATGGCGGCTCTTCCCTTTACCAAGTCTCTTTCTTTGGTGTTCCATGCAGTAAGTATTAGTATTTAGGGGTCATTGATGAGATGACGTACAGTGCCTGTACAATCAGGGAAACTCAGTTAGAAGACAGGCGCTAGGTCAGTGGGGAACCACAGATAAAAGTATTCCTTTCTCATAAAGCCTCGTGTGGTCAGGGGGTTGGTCCTGGGGTGAATTATTGCTACCTTCCTAACATGAGACTTCAGACGTCTTCTGATATTAGCTATAGAACCAGAGTTTTCCTAGAGCGCTTGTTTGTTTTTATTTCTTTATTTTTGGTCATTTCTTGAGATTAGAGTGCTACCTGCTAAATTGTTTCCGTTATTTTTCCAAATATTCCCTCATGTTCCCATTTGATTGGAAGTTCAGGGTTAGCATACTTGTTTGAGAGAAAACTGATGCTCTATAAATTAGACATAAAATTGAACTGAAACTTTGACTGTTTAGTACTGATGCAAATTGAAATGAGCCTGCCTGTGGGAGTAAGATCACAACTTCCCCAATTTGTAGGTCTACGAGGCACCCACGGGTGACAGTCCCCAGACACGTGCTCCCTACCACACTTAAAAATGTTGTCAGAAAATGCAACACTATATCCTGTTACAGTCTCAGGAAATGACAATTTGGGTATTTCTCATTTGGATCTGAGTTAAAGATTTTTTCTGTAACCATAAAGATAATAAATGATTGGATCCTTGAATCACTTTATTATCTAGATAGAATGAAAGAGTGATAGAATCAAAGATGTACAAAGGAAGTTTTATCTCTTTTGTTAGTTCTGCCAGGAGGCATTTTGTATGTACTACAGTAACTTGCCCCTTTAATTAAAATGAGTTGGTAGCTTTAGGAGACTCTGTATTTACCAGTTTTTTTCCCAAAGAAAACATAGTTTTATAAGCTGGGTGATTCCACATAGATTTTTTTTTACTCATTGGCTGACTTATTTGTTAATGTAAGGAGCTGGGGTGTGGAAGATAAATTTTCTGGTTGGGATACTGAAAAGACCTTTGGCATCTGGACCTGGGAGATTTTAAAGAAAAGACTAGGCAGCCATTTGTTAGGGTGAGTGACCTGTCTCAGGAGAGGGACCTGGGCTGGATGTTAGTGACATTGGAACCTGTGTTGGGTTTCTCAGTCTAGTTGACGTTGTTAGCGCACTCACATGCTTGTGACGTGGCAGATGAGTTTCTAGGGAGTGGGGTGGGGCAGACATCCCTGGCATGAGATCCCCTGGTGGAATTTTCTTTGTCATTTTGCCCTGGGGAGGTCTGCAGCCTTTCTGAAATGCAGGTGTTTAATTGCAGATCGACTACCACTACATCTCCTCCCAGGGCTTTCCGATCGAAGGCTGGGCTGTTGTATACTACATCACTCACCTGTAAGTATGCCAGGTGACACGTGATGCACTCATGCAAGAGATTTTGGGGAAGCTGTGGAAGGAAGAGACCTGCCCCAAGCTGACTGGCCCCACCCTCCTGTGGCAGCCTGTCTGGGTTCCTGCCATGCCGAAGGCGTGTGACTTACAGGTGGCTGTCCAGACTTGAGAATCCAGGACTGTTGGCATGCCCCAGAAGGGGGTGGCCTGCCCTTGGGTAATGGCTGCTCAGGTAGAGGGGTGCATAGCTAACTGTGTGTGCCTGGAGAGAAGTGTTACTCACGGAAGATGAATTTCCCCAAATTTGGCCACCTGTCTTTTGCAGGAAGCACATGAAATCCTAGAGTGAGAGAGCCATAGAATCTAACTTCACAGCAGGAGAGGCTGAAGGGACCCACTTGTGTCTGTGAAATGTTTTCTTTTTCAGTTTGAAAGGCGCCCTCCTGTTCATCACCATTGCGCTCATTGGCACTGGCTGGGCTTTCATTAAGCACATCCTTTCCGATAAAGACAAGAAAATCTTCATGATTGTCATCCCACTTCAGGTAAAGGGATGCCAGTCTTCCTGGTTCCAGTTCTGTTTCAGCCTTTAGCAGGGCTCAGCTCCAGGCTTGTCTGGGAAGAGGGGGTCAGCTTCCCCAGAAACCCCAACTTCTGCCATCGGGGATTCCGTTCCTGAATTCTGATAGACCTGGACCTCAGGTCATTGCCCTGGGAGGTGTCTGACTGGCAGTTGTCCTTAGACCAGAGGTGAATACCTGCGCTTGACTAGAGAGCTGCGGAGGAGTTAGGGAACGGCACTGCCTTCTGTTCTCACCTGTTTGCCCTGTGACAACACGGTCCTTGTAGCAGAGAAGCTCAAGTGCGTAGTGATATTAACAAATTATTTTAAAACTGTGGATGACACCAGTGAGTTTTTTTTTCCTGGTTGGAATCATTTTCCATATTTAAATATGAAAGGTGAGCACTGCCCTTTTTTTCTCATTTAGAGACAGGTGACACCAGTGAGTTTCCACAAGGTAGAATATTAACAAGACCTCAGGGGCAAACGCTGGTTAAATGCTTTGTGTGTTTGGGGCCCTGGGCTGAGGCCAGCGCATGGGTTGTGAGCCCCTTAGGAGAGGCTTGTACTACGTAACAGTCACCCTAGAGGCAGAGCCTGGATGTGATGGCTCAGAATTAACAGTGACTTCCTAGCAGTCAACACAACTCTGCTTAACCAAAGAGCTTCTGCCCGAGGAAGTTCTTGTCACCCGGCCTCACGTTGGAGCACAGTGCAAACGTGGCAGGTGAAGGAAGGACGGGGGAACGGCTCCCCAGGCACCCCGAGCAGCCCGCTCAGCTGCGGTCACTGGCGATGTGGCAGTGCTGGCAGCAAAGCCACCTTCGCTTCAGCGCTCTGTCGTAAGGGGTCGTGCTTCTGTAGGCTTCTGAGGAGAATCAGTCGCCCACGTCTGAATGAGTGGAAGGCTATGTGTGTAGATGGGCCTTGCCTAGATATTTAAGGAAGGAAATAAGACAGGAAAAGGCGGTAGCAGACACATGATACCGCTGTCCTGTGAGCATAGGTGCTGAACGTCTGTGCAGGTCTTAGCCAGCTGGTCAAGGTCTGGAGCCCAGAGGCAGTGGCCTGGTCTCCTCCCTGCTTGCTTTGCCACACCGCCCCCTCCATTTCCCTTGAGTAGCTGTCACTGTCCTCCTACCCGAACTGTGATGTGATGGGGCAGTCTTCCCAGCTTCCCCTCTTCTGCTCCCAGGGGTCTGTGCAAGTCATTCTGAGGAAACAAGGACATTTAAAAAATTAAATATAAGGAAGTTCTGCATATTTAAACACAGGCACTAATCTGGGAGGGCCTTGAATGTCAGCCTGAAAAGTTGAAACTGGCCTTTTTGGCCATGGGAGCCCCTGTGAGTGAGAGGTACAGGATGGCATGCAAGAACAGTACTGCATGTTGACCCACACCGGCACCCTGGGAACATTGTGTCTCTTGTGTCAAGAGTGTGAACTGAGGACAGAATGGAACTGTGAACTTAAGCTGTGAAAGCCTTTGTGTCCACTTTGTCTTCAGAGAGAGAGCGACGGCTGTAGACGGCCTGGGCTTCCCGGTGGGGATGGGGGTGGGGGGGAGGGTGCAGAAGCTGGGTGTCAGCGGGAGACTGACATTCCAGAATAAGTATTGTGTTTGTATTATTAATAAGTGAAGTGTGACTTCTGTGATGATTGAACTGATAAGTCCTAGATCGAAGAGAAACTGCACTTAGAGACTTCCCAATAGCAGCACCGTGCAGTTTACATTCTTTGTGGAGCATTACCTGTCAGACAGCAAGCTGGGCAGAGTAAGTGGGACCATGTCCTCCTCGTGGAGGATGGAGATGGGGTTATAATCTCTGCATCCATCCCTGATGGTAGTCTTCAAAAGAACGCTGCATAGACGACGTTTCCCTCAGGCTGAGTAGTGTCACCTTTTTAAAGTGCCGCCATCTTGGCGTAGCCAGCTGGGGGACTTTCCGTACCACTCTGAGAGCTTAGTGATGGGGCTGGACACACGAGGCAGGCCCTGAACTTCAGAAGAGGAAGCAGAACATGACACAGATGAGCCTTGTGGGGAGAGCTGAGCTGTGTGCAGTGTAGAGGGGACCCGGGCTGCAGTAACTGCTGGTAGTAGCGATGGGGCTCCTCAGCCACTGGTCTCTGATATCATTACCTGGCACGTGGAGGGGCTGCTGTCACGTGAGAAGCAGAGGCACCCGTGCAGGGAGAGCTGGGGCCTGAGGAATCTGGGCATTATGGCTAACCAGGCATCTAGTGCCACCTGCTCAGTTCCTGAGTGACTGTGCCGAGGCCTGCGGTGCCTGAAGAGCTGTGTGCTGGCTGTGTGCCGTGTACAGGAGGACAACCTGAGCGGCCATCTGCTCTCATGTTGCCTGTGGGTCAGGAGTGCAGGGCGGGCTTCACTGAGTGGGTCTGACTCAGTGTCTCGTGCAGTTAATGGTCACAGACAGTGGCTAGTGTGGGGTCAGTGTGAAGCCTTCTCTGGCCTCTCTCCTGGGCGGGAACAGCTCGGGCTCCTTGGGCTTTTTCTGTCTCTGTGCAGCCTCTCCATCATGGCAGCTTCAGGGCAGCCAGACTCACAAGAAGGCTCAGGGCTGCAATGCTCTGTGTGTGTGTGTGTGTGTGTGTGTGTGAGAGAGAGAGAGAGAGAAAGAGAGAGAGAGAGAGAGAGAGAGAGAGAGCGCGAGCGAGAGAGCGCGAGCGAGAGAGCGAGTGCGCGCACCAGCAGAAGCTGTAGTCTTGCTGTGACCTGCCTTGGGAATCAGGGCGTCTTCCACACTGGTGGTTGGAGCAATTGGAAGCTCGAGAGGAGGCCCAGAGTCTACACCTGGGGAGGAAGGTGGTGGCATTCTGAAAGGGCCTGTGGGACTGGAAGTTGTGCTGTGGCCACAGGCCCAGGTGTGCACGCCGCTGTTGGGGCTGTTGTTGTGAGCGTCTCCCCGGGCTCTGGGGCCTTAGCAACTCCTCCCGCCCTGCAGGTCCTGGCCAACGTGGCCTACATCATCATAGAGTCCACCGAGGAGGGCACGACGGAGTACGGCTTGTGGAAGGACTCCCTGTTTCTGGTCGACCTGCTGTGCTGTGGAGCCATCCTGTTCCCTGTGGTGTGGTGAGTGCCCCCAGGGGCAGGTCACGTGGGTGTGTTCATGTGCACCGGTGCCCTGAGGCTTGTCTGTCCGGCAGCCATTCCCACACTGGTCAAAAGCATGGCAGGCATCTGTGTAAAAACTGCAGTGTCTGGGTCACACACTGACCTGTCAGTCTCCAGGGGTGGGACCCTGGACCTCTTTCTTTACCAAGTTCCCCATTGGGTTCTGAGAGAGCTGGTCTGGCACCGAGGCTGGCTTCTAGCACAGTGTAGACCATAGAGAAGAGCCTGGAAGTTAGAACTTAATAGCAACATAATTTGGGGGGAAGGGAGATGAAGAAATCCCGTAAATAGGCGTTTCTTGCCACGTTAAATGGAAACTGAGGAGGCGGTGCACTGATCGCGCTGGTGACAGTCTTCAGCACGTGAACCCTTTAGGTCTGATCTTCAGAATGGCTTCCTTCACTCCTGGGAACGGCCTTTCAGGTGCACATGTGGTGCTTTGGTGATGTGTGAAGAAGCATTAGTGCCAAGTCAGTGCTGGAGGAGAGAATGTCCTCACTCAGTCTCACGCAGAGTGAAGGAAATTCTTGGTTTAGTGAGAAGCGAGTAGAGGGGAGAAGGCTGGTGAAAATTAAGTGCACTGTGATCTGCTTCCATGGCTACTCGAAAGCATTTATTTTGGAATAAAATTAAAAATGGTTTACCTGCTTTCTGTTAGCAATGACGTAGCCCACATTGCAACACCCTGCACAGTAAGTTGGTGTTTTTAGGGTCCTGGGTGTATGAGGTCAGTTATTTCGATTGTTTTAGAAGATGATGACAATGGGGTATAATCCCCATTTTAGCTATTAGATTCACTCCTAACCCTAATTCCATCAAACGCCATGAGTGTACATCAGTTCAGCAGAGAAGAGAGCACAAGTGAGATTTTAATCTCCATGACCTCCTGCCACAAGAATAGGCATCTCAGGCACCTGCGGCAGGATGACCAGCGTTGTCTTTAGACAGAAAGAGCATCTTATTAGGGAACAGATCCTACGCTTACATCTGCCACTCTCAGCAAAACGTGCCCAGGGGACTCGGAGAGACCCAGACGAGCTGTGGAGCTACAGACAGCCATTTCCGCCGCTTGTCAGTCACAGCACTGACAGGCAGGTGCCGAACGGCCAGACTCTCCACGCTCAGTAGCTGGAAAATGAAAAAAATCCAGTACTAGGGAGGCAAATTAAGAAATAGTGTCCATATTTAAAAACATTCAGATTCAGCCAGTGCTGGTTTCATGCTGGCTTTGTGCTGGTTAATTTGGACACGTTGCTCCATTCGCTTCTCACACGTGGGCAAAGCACGGAGGTTTTAGGAGAAAGAACTTACAGTCAAGAGTAGAGTGGTGGACCTGCTAGGTCTTCAGCCGGTCCCTCTCCCCACTGCTATATCTGCTCATCCTTTAAGACAGTCTCCCTTGGCACCTTGGAGCTCCACCTAGAACTCTGATCTAAGCTTCTCTGATCTAATGTTCAGATTCTCCTGCTTGAACTGTAATAACACTGATGAGTTCCCAGCACATCCTAGCCAGGGGAAGGGGGGCGGGAAAGATCCCCCAGAGGCCAGCATTCTTCAGCCAAGTCAGAAATCTCAGGTCAGAGTGTGTGAAGCCATGTGCTCACAGCTCCCAGACCTAGACCTTAGACGTTGGCCTGTGACCTTATGGGGACCATTCTCTTCCAGGTGGCAGGTGAGCTCACTGACCCCACATTGTCTTTTATTTTATTTTATTTTTTATTGTTTTTGACAGAGATACAGAGACAGAGAGAGAGAACTGAACTGGGGGCACTCCCCAGTTCAGCACATGGGACCACACAGGCTGGGGCCGGGATTCGATCCTAGGTCCCCGGTGCTGCAAAATGAGCGCTTAACCCACTGAGCCATCCCGGCTTCCCCCCACATTGTCTTAATGCTAGGTCGGGATTGGGGGCGCGGTTGTAGTTGTGCTGAGAGGTTAGGTAGAGAAATCAGGAGTTGCTGGTAAATGACTGGTTTCTCCTCTAGCCCAGGCCCATGCCAGACTTTTTTTCGGCCAGCAGAGGGCATCTGTAACTCTGGGGCTTGGGCACCATACATGGGAGGTGATGGTAATGAACCATCCCATGCTTAGGGAGAGTTTCTAACATCTAGTTTGTAACCCTTTAAGTTTGTAATTGAGAAATTCAAGGCCTCAAGTTACTAGTGCTGGAAATCGAGAGGGATGCAAGTTAGCTGACCTCTTGTTCTCCAACTGTTTAATTTTAGGTCCATCAGGCATTTACAGGAAGCATCAGCAACAGATGGAAAAGGCAAGTTCCCGCCTGCTCTTTTGTGCTGCTTGGCCTTCCTTGGAGCCATGGCAGCCTCAGCTGGATAGGGCTGAGGGGCTGGGGAGGGCTGGGGGGCTGAGAAAGCCTGAGGGCTGGGGGAGGGCTGGGGGTGCTGAGAAAGGCTGAGGGGCTGGGGAGGGCTGGGGGTGGGGGAGGGTTGAGAGACAGCCGAGGGCTGAGGGGTGGGGGGGTAGGGAGCAGCTGGGGTTCACAGCCTATCTTCCTGGGGGGCTGGTTGCGGGAGCCCTGGGGGCTTTGTAGGAGCAGGCAGTGTTTGGTGGAGAGGCAGGTGGTGAACACTACAGAGACTGGTTGGATAGGGAGGCTTGGGGGTGACTGCTGCTTATTAGGATGATTCATTTCATTTTCACCTTCTCAAAACTGAGTCAGGAAGAGAAAATCTTGTCTTGGAAGGGCCTGATAACACTTCACTGTGAGAACAGGAGGTATTATGGGTTGGGGAGGGCTATGTGTAAAAGCCTCCCTTCCCACTGACTTAACACGCTTTCAAAATAGATGTGTCTGTATTGATTTAAAATGAGCCTGATGCCAGAAAGAACCTTTAAAATTCTGATTTTTAAGGGCCTGTGCCATTAAAGCCCTTTCACATCTCCTTGATCTTCCAGAGAACATGTTTTGTGTGTGTGTGTTTGGGGGTGGGGGGCATTTGAATCATGTCCTGGCATGAGGGGGATTTCAGGCCCTAGGGGTCTGGGAGCAGTCCTCTCCCAAAGGCCTGAGCTGCCTTTGGACCCATGAAATCACACTCAGCGCCGAAAGTAGTATTCTCTAAGGCAGGTTGTTCATTTGTTGTTAATACAAGTTTTGTTGCTGACCTGTTTTCTGATTATAAAAGTAATGAGGATTCCTTTTAGAACATTTGGAGCACAAGTAGTAGGTATGAATCTTTTTCACACTTGCTATACAGTTAATGACACTTGCTATACAGTTAATGTCACATCACTGTCTTTAAAGTGAATTAAACCTGATCTTAACTTAAGGCTTCACACCAGTGTCGAGCAAGAGCCCTGGGTTCTTAGAGCACAATATTTGGGGGTATCCCCAGTTTGGGCCCACAGTGGTTCCTGTTGTCCTGCCATGTGTCTTCTTGCCCAGGCAGCCTGGTGTGTGAGGGTCCTGCTGAGGCTGGGAACTGGCTCAGAGTCCAGTCTCCCAAGGCCCCTTGCTTCTGGAGTGGCCTCGGACCCCATTTCTTGTTTTCTTTCTAGTCCTGGGAAATAGCTCTTGTCTGTTTTCTCTTCTTTTTCTTCAGGGGCACTGGATTCCCTTCTCCCTCTGGAACGCCCTCTGGGATAGATTATTTCTAGTGAGTTTCAGCTGGAATGTTTGCAGAAAGCTTCCTCTTTCAGCCTGGCCCCATAGCCTTCCTCTGAGCCCAGGAGCTCAGTGCGCCCTCCTGCCTTTCCGGAAAGGAGTGACGGGGTACGGCAAAGAAATAAAATGGATTAGAGCTGTAATGAAGCACCCTGCCACAAATAGAGAAGTGCAGAGCAGAAAACAAACAGCCCCTCTCTGGGAATAATCGTTGTTTGGGAGTATTCGTGTCTGTTTTTGTTTTTTTGTCTTTATGCATGTTATAGATGCTTTCATTATCTCTTATTTTAATATATTGAGATGAGACATATACTTTTTCATCTCTATACACCTGTATTTCTGGATTCGTTTTTCTGACTGGCTGAGATGCTTGAGAATCTCACAGGCAATGTTTTCTGTTTGGGAAGTTTTGTCTGGGCTTTTCTTGGCTTCATCCTCCCTGCGTTTGTGAATGGTTCCTCTGGTCTTTCCTCGCCTCCAGTATCCTGGTCCCTTTGCCTCTGCTTCTCCCACTTGCTTTTAGAGGCTTGGGGGGAACCGTCTCTGTGACCGATTATTCCATGCGAGGTTGGTCGTTAGCTGAGGACCTAGTGAAGCTCTGCCTGAGGTAGACAGCTCAGCAAGTGAGGCCCAAGATAGGGTCATCATTGTCCCCCAGTATTTGTGGCAAAGAGAAACTTTATGGAACAGGAATGCTTTTGTCTTCTCCTGGGGCACAAGAGGCCATTTCTCATTTGTTCCACCAGGTGGCAGCACAGGGCTCTCGTAGTGAATATGAAAACCGGAAGCCATGCCTGCACACATGGGCTCTCGGTCACCATTCTCCAGATAGTGTGCTGTTAAGAAAGCACCCATTTGTCACCAGCAGATATCGCACACCCTTTGAAAGGAGGACAGAGTCAATCAGACCAGGGGTATTGTCTTGATTCATGTTCTCTCACTGGGATGCTTTTGAGCTAATCTGCAAATGCACACTTCATTCCGTACTTTGAAAAATGGTTATGCTTGTGCCACTTGCAGGGTGAGGGCAGCCTGTTCCCAGGGCTGAATTCTCCCCTGCGGGGAACTCGCAAGAACACCCCTCCCCAGTGCTGGGGAGCCGCCTGTGGGGACTGCCGGGTGGCCATGCCCTGTGCGTCCGTGTCAGGGCAGGAAGCCAGGCAGTGCAGGAAAGCTGGGCGAGCGTGCTGCTACCCCTGGCTGCTTCCCAACATTATGGTTGAGCCCCTGTTCTCATCAGTGCACCCCTCCTGAGATCTAGCCCCTCCTAGAGGCAGCTGGCGAAGTAAAGGCCTTGGGCAGTAATGTCTCCTCCTCGGTTTAGAAGCATTTTGCTGCCTGGAGCCACTGATTCACTGTGTGACCTTGGCAGTGGCTTGGGCAGTTCAGGCTGACTGATTGCAGGTGGGGAGATGCTGTGTGTACTTGTTCTCTCGGCACTTGAGGCTGTGCCCGCTTTCAGCGGGGTTTGTGTGGGCTCTGTTTACTTCTTTGTCTCTCGATTCCTTTTGACTGCACCTGAGGGAAACATTAAGAATGAAGCTGCCCACTGGCCTTGAGCTGTGGTCTCTTCCGTCACACGCTGTGGCCTCTCCCCAGGTCCTGCCATTTAGAGTCCCCGCCTGTCCGTGTCTGCAGAAAGGAAGCATAACTGCGTCTGGTGCAGGCATGTGGGCTCTGGTTCCGCCACGTCCGCCTGCTGGGTGTGCTGGCTGCGTTACTGCCTGGGCTATTCGCGCGCTTCCTGTGAAGCCTGCTCTCAGGTGATCATTGCAGTAGTCATGGAGGTTGAGTGCTTTTAGGGGAGGTGCTGTCTGCTCTTGACCAGGCTGTGTCAAGTCTGACCTTCCTCGCCCAGCTGGTTGCCAACCGTGAATCTTCCGTGGACAGTGGGGGTGGGGGGCAGCGCGTTCCTCAGCTCAGCCGGCTGTGATGTCTAGCTGCCATGGCTACCAGCATGTGTCTGCTCCCTGCGGGCTGTTAGAGACAGCCAGCCATGGGCCTTCGGGCCCCTCCTCTAGCAGGGCCTTTGGTGGGGTTCTATAGCAGAAGGGAGGTGCAGGGCACAGACTTACCAGGCTTGACAACAGAATGGACGCTTCCAGAGCAGTGTGGTCCCAGGCCAGCTCTCAGGCCTGTGCCTGCCCAGGAATGGGGGAGCTGCTCTGTCCCCCACCCTGGCCCAACCTGTAAGGCGCTGGAAGTGCTGTAGTTGAGTGTCAGAGTGGCTAAGGCTATTCAGGCTTTGCCATCAGCCTTGTTTCTTTCATTGTGTGCTTGACTCAAAGTTCCCTCTGAAGTAGACAGGGAGGAAGCAAGAGAAAAGGATGCTGGGTAGGGAGGGATATTTTTAAGCTTGAGGCTTTCCTTTCACCAGGGAAGGATTGTTTTGGAAATTTTTTACCCTGTAAGTGGCTGCTGTGGGCCTTTGTGTGTCCCATAAATCATTCAGGATTAACTCCTCAGGAAGGATTGCTGGCAGCTGCTGGGCATTGCCGAGCATTCTGGGCCGTGATTGCTGCGCCCTGAGCAGCCGGTGGATTACAAAGCTATGAGTTGCCTTTCCCTCAGCACAAAGTGTGGGCGTTGAGAGCTTGGTCCTTGGAGGGAGGTGGACTTGGGTTTGGGAACTGACTTTGCTTATAAGCTATGCGACCTTGGTAATTTACTAAACTTCTCCAGGCCTGAGTCTTCTAGCAGCGGGGTCCTGGTAACTGTGCCCCTTCCTCAGAGGGGCTCTTATGAGGATTGACAAGATGAAGCATGGGGGGTTCCCGGCCCAGCGCCTCACACAGGCTGTCATCAGAAGATGGTGACAAGCAGCACTATCACTCTTGTCATTGTGGTTCCAAGATGATCCGGGGAAGTCAGCTGGGGAGGTACCGGTAGGGGACGATCTGTCTTGTCAGCCTGCTTAGTCTTTGGCTTGAAGAGGAAGGGCGAGAGTCTAGGGAGGGGGTACCTCCTCTAGATGGGGTGCACTTGCTCTTTTGCTGCGGGGTCAGAGTACTGACTTGGTAATAAGCCTCTGAAAGGGCTGGGCACATCCTGTCTAGTGAGCACTTGCTGAAACCCAGAGTCCTGGCCATTTACTGAGAGGGAGCCCACAGCAGGAGGGCGGTCTTGTGGGAGCTGCTGTAGCAGGTGCACACGCCTCCCTCTTGGCCCCAACCTCTCTCCTTCCCTGTTCCCTGGGAGGGTTTTCAAAATCATCTGAGCTAGGCCGGTTCCATGAGACTAGGAGTCAGCCTGGGCATCAGTGTTGAAGGACCTCAGTGACTCTGGCATTCACCCTGCTCAGGAACATGACCATAAAGAAATTCTCCTCCCACGAGGAGACTGTTGCCTGAGAAGGAAGTGGCAGGCCAGTCTGGGGCATACTGAGTTATGATGGCGCAGGGGCTGGAATTCAGGTCTCCTGGCACTGGCCCGAGGCATTGCTCCTCTCACCATGCTCATTCTTTTACCATATTTGCTGTTCCTTGTGGTGGGGTCAGGAATAGCCAGCCCCGCTTGTGAGCCTTTCCTCCTGCGGAGGCCAGCCCCGCTGGGCCCACTGAGCAGCGAGCTGTTGGAGTTCTTAAACCCAGGGAAAGATTTTTGGGAAGAAAAAGGGGAGGCTTGGGATTCCAGGCTGCGACCGCTGCATCACTGCTCACTGCACAGAGCTGGTGAAGTCCCCCTCCCTCCTGGAGCTGCTCCCCACTGTGCAGCAGCTGACTCACCACATGCACATGGCGGCACTGTGTCCAGTAGCGCCCAGGGCCCTTTGGCAGTCCCCAGGTCACCACGTGTTCCAGTTCTACTGATGAGAGTCTGGATTTCTGCCAAAAGTGGCAGCCACTGTAGCACAGTACATGCCACACTTGGTATTTGGTTAATACGACGTAATCCCAGTATAATCCTGATGCGGTGACATCATACATTCAAGAGTGCTTGCAGTGTGCTGTTTGCTTTCTGACTCCTGTCTCATTAAATCTTCCAACCACCCTAGTGGGGGAGGGTTATGGTTATTTTTGTTCTACAAAGGAAGAAACTGAGACACAGAAAGGTTAGGAGACTTCTCTGAGTGAACAGTCAGGAAGCAGCAGAGTTGGGAGTTTGAACGCAGGCTGTTCAGATGCGCAGGTCATGCACTGTTACCCAGCCTGGCTTCTTAACTGCACTGAGTGATCCTCCACCTGCGTCACTGCCTCGGCTGTGATGAGGACACCAGCGTGGGACCGGGAGCCTGGCCCTGTGAGCAGCAGTCTTGTAAGCAGATGTTTTGCACATACTGGAAACAATGTCTGTCATGACTGGTGGGCTTCGGAACCAACTGAAGCTCTGCTTTGTGTGGCTTCATTTCTTGGAAACACTGATTGTCCCCAGGGTTTGTTGGTCAGCCCCGGCATGTGTCCTGGGTGGCCTGGTGTCGGTGCCCGCACTGACAGTCCTTCACAGGCTGGGTGTGGGCGTGTAAGCTCATTTTTAGAGTGGTTCATGGCCTGCCTCCCTTCAGAGTGTCTTACAGGCAGCCCGGAGCATGTGACATGGCGACGCATGACACCAGGGAGATGTCACATGCAGCACCTTCCGCTCCCTCCCTCTCACAGCCCACTGCCGAATCCGACAACAGCCTGTGGAGCCTTTTCTTCTCTGCCTTCTCTCAGTCACCTCCCACCCAACCTCCACCCCAGGTTTCCTGTCCTTTGACCGGGTGGGGACCCACTGGGCCTCCTGAAGAAGCCTCTGGTTCTCAGCTTTGTCACCTGTCCTTCCATCACCCCAAGCTGGCCACCAGGGCACGTTCAGCCTCGCTTGCTGCCCTGTCCCCTGCTGTGCCCTGAGAGCAGCAGCTCTCCACCCCAGTGGGACTGTCACCTTCCTTTCTCCATAGAGATTGTTCTGCAGTGTAATGTGACCAAGGCACCGCCCGGCTTTAGACCCTTTGAGGCTCCCTGGGTCCCTGAGCCCAGGCCTGTGGCCTGTCCTCCCCGCTCAACCATGTGGATGGAGCTGCTCCCCCAACTGATGCTGTCTCGAGGCTGAGCCTTTGCACCTGTCCCCACCTGGCCTCACTGCTCTCGCTCCCTCCTGAGCCCGGTCAGGCCTCTGCTTAGACACCACCTTCTTTGGGAGCCCTCTTCCATCTGCCGCTGGTCGGGGTTGGGAGTATACCTTGGCCATGGTCGTGGCAGCCATGGAATGTCCCTTTCAGGGTCATAGCACCTTGAAATCCGGGAATAAAAATGTGATACTTCTTTCTCGGTTGGGCTGATGGCCCTTGGTGAATTTTCAGGGGCAGGAGTCAGGATTTATTTCATCAAGCAAGATTTAGAAGAGACTTAAAGCATTTTTGCTATTTAAATGGTCTAGGTATTTGTTGGCGCTGTTCTTTCTCAGTTCTTCACAAAGAGAAGTGAGTGTTCGTGTTCAGGAACTATTTCGCTTGTCTGGGAGGTTTTTTGGGATAGAGTGTAATACGGGTGGCCATTGCATTGACCCCTGCCAGGGGGAGAAGGAGAGCTCACAGAAGGGACACTGGTTCCCTAAGTGTACAAATCCACAGAAACTACGTTAGCCGACACTCCTCAGTTTTAATACCTTGTCCCTGGTGAATCTTCTTTCATTCCCCAGACGAGGAGGAGTACCGGAACCTACCTGATCATGTCATCCGTTTCGAATGTGCACTTAGCTTTGAGTGAGTGCGTAGCTCGGGGCTTGGGGACTTTCCCTGAGGGAGGCAGCGGCCCCTGGGGCAGAGGCCACAGCTGCCAGGTCACCGCTGCATCCCGGGGCCTGGCCTAGAATCAGTGAACGAAGTGGCTGAGAACCAGAGAGATTTGAATCACAAGCTCCTAGGGCGGTTGCTAGATAAGAACGTCTTTGCTGGTCGGCTTCCTTCCGATGCTGCGTGTACGCACGAGTCCATTGCCGTCAGATGTGGGTGTAATCGCCTCTGAATTTGGGGAGTTAGAATTTCCCAGAAAGATTTTCCGATCCTTCCTCACTGATGCATTCGGTCCCAGAGGGGGGCCTTCTGGACACTGTTAGTTGATGATCACCTTGAAGATTAGTCTAGGACTCCAGGCATTTCTGTCAGGACCCTGAGCTTGAATGCCTTCCAGTAGGCATGAGACAGAGGAGGGAGGAAGAGGAAATTGCAACCTCCACTGCCCACGGTCCCATTCTTAAATGGAACCAGTAATTGAATGCTGTTAAGCAAAATTAATTTGCCTCCTGCAGGAAGGTTTATGACAAATGAAAGGATTGCTAATGGGGAGGGAGCCAGGCTACCCTCTGTGGTCATCAATATTTCATGGCCATGGGCGGCAGCAGGAAGTGAGCTAGCCTGGCTCCCTGACCTTGAGCTATCACCAAGGTGGGACAAAGCCAGAGAGATTGTATTTAAAGGGCTTGTTACAAGGCACTTACTTAGGGAAAATCGCTAAGTGAAATTTAAATTTGCAAGGTGTGCCCATGGCTTAGTTGAATTTACACCCCCCAACTAGTGGGAGGCTCCCCTGGAAGGGGCTCAGGGGACCCACCTGAGACGGTCCTAGTGGGAGGTGCAGCCGACTCTGTCAGCCACAGTGGCACAACAGAAATGTTTCACGATGGCTTTTGGGGGAAGTGGCAGGGAGAGTCCAGATTTGTGGTGTCATTAACCTCCCAGCAGGGGCAGTTCAGAGCTCTGAGCTGGGGCCTGGGGAGGTGAGGAGCTTGCCGGTGCATTGGCGCTTGGCCCAGCCTGCTGCCTCCATGCTCCGGTTCTTCCTGGTGAGCAGGAGCTCCTGCCCAGCGGTTGTATCTCCAGAAGTATACGTGTGCCCGGGCAGGACTCATGCGTTAGACTTGGCCTCTCGACTGAGAGGGTGCCTGAATGTGGCGTGCTTTATTTATTTTGTTTTTTATTTTTTTAATTCTTTTTTTTAATTTGTGTTTTTTGAATGCAACACACTTGAGAAATGAGAAAAGAAGTTAATGAGCCTTTCATTTTGTTTTTTTTTCTCCCTAGCTGCTATTAATTTAGCAAAGCTGAAACTTTTCAGACATTATTACGTCTTGGTGAGTAATGAAATCTTAAATCTGTAAATAAGATCAGTTCAAGGAGTAGCGTGAATAGATGTCCAAAGAATCGTGAGAGCACAAGGCATGTGCTGCCTGGGGCTATGGGCATTTTGCTCCCTGAAACCAAACTATGTCTGTAGATATGGGGAATTAAATGTCTGAGTTTGCTGCTTTTTAAGTTTAGTTTTAAATTTGGCTTTAAGTGCTCAGAAAAGTGATACCTGCTTGATATTTGTAAAAGGCGGGGATTATGGATGCACAACAAAACCCTTATGACCCTCCTCCTGCCCTAGGTAGTCACCGTGAGCAGTTCAGTACTGGTTTCTCTAGATTGTCTTCTAGGCATATGCCACACATAGCTGTTCTGTTGACTTGCATTTTTTAATTCGTTTACAAAAATGGGGTCACACCTAAAAACCAGACAGGGGTGGACATGAAGTGTTCGTATAAACATCAGCACCAAAGGCAGGACTTGCCACACAAGTTCTTGGAATGTATAAGGTCTTGGTCTTTTAGAGTTCACTTCCTGAGTCCTAAAGGAAGTCTCTACATCGACTTCCATCTGTGCTTTTGGCAGTGACTGTCACTTTGGGCAGTTCTTTTCTGTCCAGTCTGGCCACTGTGGGCATGGCCCCAGTGAGCAGTCCGTGCTCAAGTGGCCAGCATGTTGGATCCTCGCACATTCTCCCTTGCTGGAGTACTTGGTATTATGGGTACTTCCTCTGCCTGTGGGCCTTGAACGTCATAACATCTGCTGAAGAGACTAACGGTCAGTATTTTCCCTGTGTGGCTTCATATTACTATTACTAATGGAAAGCTTGGGAATAAAGAACACTACCCTTTGAGGATTGAAATCAATGGGTTATGTATGTGGCTGGGGCAAGGAAGGGGTCATTCTGGAGTTCAGAGCAACTGTACTGGAATGTATGGTCCTCCCTGTGGGTGTGGCTGTCACCAGTGTCTTGGTCACCTGGAGAGCAAGAAGCAGTCCTTTTAAGTGTCCTCGCTGCCCAGTTTATCACTAGCACTATAAGTGTCAGGTAATTTTCTTCGGGTAATTTTGTTTTCGGTTCTGTAGTTCATTTGAAAGCAAATTTTGGGGAGAAAGTGGTGTCATAATTTCTACGTTGATTTTACTTATTTCTTTCCTCTCCATGCAGATCGTATGTTACATATACTTCACCAGAATCATTGCCTTTCTCCTCAAATTTGCTGTTCCTTTCCAGTGGAAATGGCTCTACCAGGTACACTGCTCCTGGGGATGTGCTGGAGGGTTATGTCTGAGGATAACTTCAGTTCTTGCAGGTTTGCGTGCCGGTGGCCCTTTAGACCTGTGTCTCTTCTGGTCTGCAATTAAAATGATCTGTTTGTCCAGGAGAGCTGCTGGATTACATGAGAAACCTGGGAGGAATTGCATTATTGATTTTAGTTTTCAATTTTAAAAGTCTTTGAAGAGAAGAGCCTCAGGCAGAGAGAGAAAGATTTACTCTGTATAATTGAAGCCTAAATGCGATGGCGTCTTCTCTGTCAGTTACAGGGCTCAGAACAGCCTAGAATCTGACCTCCCTTCTGCGTAGCTCATTGTTACTATTTCAGTAATAAACTGTCTTTGCAATATATGAGGACTAGTGTACCTACTAGGGTAAGCCAGCAAATGGCTGAGAGACATTTTTCTGGAAGTCCTCGCTTGGTGCTGTAGGCACTGTGGTAATTGTGGGTATGTAATGACCCTTGAAAGGTATTAGTGAAGACTAGTCAAAGCAGGGAGCCTTCCGTGTCACCTCTGGGCAGAGTGCTCTTGGCCAAGGCTTACTCATGTCTCCTGGGGAAGTGGTCTCGGCAGTTAGCTCAGGCGCTGGAGCTAGTGACCGTCGAGTGGGGGATGGCCAGGGGGATGTCAGCTTGTCTAGTTCCACTGCTTCAGGAAGGACAGTGTTGCTGATCCCTTTCTTTTGGGGTGGTTTTGAATTTGCAGCTCCTGGATGAAATGGCCACACTGGTGTTCTTTGTTCTCACGGGGTACAAGTTCCGCCCAGCGTCAGACAACCCCTACCTACAGCTTTCTCAGGAAGAAGACGACTTGGAAATGGAGTCTGTGTAAGAACCCCCCTGTCTGCCCCATGCCCCCGGCCCCATACCTGGTGTACCTGGCTGAGAGCTTTGGTGGGAGCAGGAGTGGCCTTGCTGTGCTTGGTTGCTCCAGCTGTGGGGCCCCTTCCTCAGCCCATGGCTCAGTGTCTGCCACGCATGGCGCGGTCTCTCGGGGAAGGACAGTTGCCATCCTGTTAAACATTCCTGGAGGCTGCTCCTCGTTCCTCAGTGGCAAGAACTTGGGGACATATTGGGCTTGTTCATAACTGCTGAGATGGTACCCCCACTTCCAGACAGACCCTCCAGTCTAGTGGGGACCACAGAGTGTGTTCTGTGTTCTAGCAAGACAGGGGGGAGGTTGGAATGGCCTTTTGTTGCCCCAGTTTACACCGTTTCCACTGTGTTTTCAGCGGCTCCCTGGGAGCCATCCTGTGACAGAGAAGTGAGTTCTCTTCAGTGGTGAAAGGCTGCATATGGAACAGTTGGGTGGGGGCAGGGGCACTCCGCAAGTGCTAGTGCAGTTTATTTAGCCCAGGAACGGAGGTTCAGGAGCTGCCTGAGGCCAAGTGTCTTAAACCGGCTCTGGAACGTCTCTCTGGCTAAGAACTCTCCTGTTGAGAGTGTTCTGTGAACTTATAAGAGGCGTCAGAGCAGAATAGTCTTGACGTGAGGTGCCAGCCACCAGCCCGCCATCTGTGCTCACCTGCAGGTGAGTGCAGGGCCAGCGGTGTGCCCCAGGCTGTCTCCACCTTTGCTTGGAAGTGCTCTTCCTGAATGGCACCCCTTAAGTCCTGCAGAACTAGCCAGAGGCAGGTGGAGCCCTTGCCTGGGGTTTCTAGAAGGTCATGAGCTCTTTGGTGTGATGTGTTCTGAAGCAGGGAGCTGGGCCTGGTCCTCAGCACCTGCCTACGCATCACACAGCCCAGGGGCCTTCCCACGTGAGCCCTGACCTGATCTGCGAGATTCTGGTCGTTTCCTCACCTGCTTTGTCTGAAGCTGAGCTGTGGGGATGCAGTACGTTTGGGGGGCCCTGCGGGTGGGGATCTTCCTACTGCTTCCAGCCAGGACCTCACCAGGTCCTGGCCACCGCCATCTCCACCAGGCCCCACACAGCTTCTCCCTGCGAGCCTGCGGGAGAGGGCACAGCCAGCCCGACACTGGCTTTCTGTCTTTTTCTCCTCCTCGTTCTTTCAACATCTCTCCTTGGACTGAAGCTCACGGAGGCTTACCAATTTTGGTAACAGAATTTATCATGAAAACCTCAGCAAGTAAAAAAGTGTTGGCTGAAGTTTCAGTGACCAGACCTGGTAGCCTCCTCGTGTTCTGTGTGTGTCCTCAGTGACCTGGATCGTTCCTGTCGTCTTGAGACAAGAGGGGGTAGCATTGTTTGGCATGGGTTCCAAGGCCAGGAAGTCCTCCCCAGGGCTTGCATTCTAGAATGCCGTCCCCTAGGTTTCCAGCTGCCTCTGGCCACTTCCTGTGTTCCTCCCAGTGGGCCTGCAGCGGCCGTGCACATGGGCCGGCCTCAGTGGCCAATAGCAGTCTCTTAACCGGGCCTCCTCACGCTTTCAGAAAACAGTGCTTGGTTTGGGTGTAGTTTACGGTCTAGTTTGGTTACAGAAACAGCCGTATCCATGGGCCCCTGAGCCCGAACCCTGTTAGCTGGTTGCTGGTGTAGCAGCAGAGGTGGTGGGTGTCGAAACCCCTCACTCTCTCTCACCTGCGTTCAGGAGGCCCTTCTGGGCGTAAGCATGGAGACTTGGGGCTCTGCCAGGAAAAGAGGGGCCACCACTGAGATGCAGGAGGTAGGCGGGAGGCCTGTCGTTGTGTCTCCCATCCCTCCGCCCCTTGTCCCAGGGCCTGCCTTCCTGTGGCTCACGTCCTCGCCTCTGCGTGACCTTCCTCCCTGTCCGCTGCTGGAGGGCGTCGGGGGTACATTGTCCGGCCCTGACCCTGGACACTTGATCCTGCATGGCTGGGGCTCAGGTACCTCTGTGCCTTTTGAACTCCCAGAGCGCTCACCCTGGGACAAGAATGAAGTCCAGCCTCTGGTGATGTCACGTGGCAGACAAGGTCCTCCACAGCCCCACTGCCGCCCTGACTCTCCTGCCACTTCCTTCGCCAGCATCTGCTCAGCACTCCCTGACCTGGCTGGGGACTTCTTCCGTGCTTTTTGCCTGTTATGTCTCCTGTTCAGAACCCTCCTCCCCTGCCCTCCTACCTCTCCATCTCTCCACTCCTCATCTTCGACCCGGGCCTCAGAGCCCCCCTAGTCCACCCAGCTCCCCCAGCAGAGCGGTCTTCTCACTCCAGGCAGTCCCATCTGCCCAAGGTGGCTCTGCTGTCGGGACTCTGTCCTTTCTGCTGGGCTCCGGCTTCAGTCCATGGAGCACCGGTTGTTTTGTCCCCTTCTGTCCTCACAACAGGCGTGAAAGAGGGAGCGTGGTTCAGCCTACCACATGGGAGGAAAGAAAGGTAGCAAATGTTTTCCCAAACCCGCTGCCACTCCGGCCTCGGTGAGTGCTCTGCTCTCAGTGTCAGCACGTGGCGGACTCCTTGTCCCTTTGTAACAAGGTGCAGTTGGCTGTAACTGGGACTGTTTTCTGGAAAACTAGGGTGCGTTTCTTCTCTGATCACATTTGGGGGGGTGGGCGGGGGTGCTGTGCTGGAGCTGGGCAGGCTGATGGCTGCCGGGGTGCTGCAGCTGCACCACCTCCCGTGGCCCCGTCTGGAGGAGGTCCCCTTGGAGCAACCTTTGTGCACGGAAGCAACCTCCTGGGAATGGTGTGGCCTTTTCCCAGTGAGGTCAGGCCTGCAGGACGCATGCATGGTTCTTTGCTGAGGCGTTGGGACTGTACTCACACCCACGGCATCAGGAGGAGCCCCTCAGTGCCCACGAGGACCATGTGCCCCGGCAGTATTCCTTGTCCTGACTGTCCAGACATACCGCTAACCCACGAGTCTGAGGGGACTCTCGTTTGAGAAAAGTCCCAACTCAGGGGAAGACTGAATGGCTTTGAGTGTGGGCATAGCAGCAGCAGGAAGGACGGAAGGGAAAAATAGAGACATTTTCCTCCTTACCCCACATAAAATGACTTATATACCGCTAGGCCCAGCTGGACGAACTCTAGATGGTCACACAGGGTCCCTGGCTTTTCGTTTGGTAGTGGTGGAGGGCAGGGAAGGGCCTTGGAGAGGGTCAGGCGAGATGGTGGCATCTGATTTGCTGAGCAGGAGGTTCCTGTTGGTCTGTGATGGAAGGGGGTACAGGTGCCTCGCTGTTCCCTCCAAACTCAGGGAGATGCTAGGCCAGGTGTCTGTTTCTAACAAACGTTTTTAGAGCAGTTCACTACAAGCTGAACAGGAAGATGCAGAGATTTCCTGTGGGCCCCCTGCCCCCACACCGGCCCAGCACTCCCCATGGCCAGCACCCCCTCCACAGAGGCACATTGACTGCAGCTGATGAGCCTGACAGATAGCCATTCTCACCCAGATTCGTAGTTGGTGGGTTCCTCCTGGGTGGTGTACATTCTCTGGGCTGTGCAATGGGCAACAGCACGTGTCCCCCATTCTAATGTCACACAGAGGCGTGTCACCTCCACAGCGTGCTCTGTGCTCCACCTGCTGGGTGGTCACTCTGGGAAGGCCTGGCCGCTGCAGTCTCAGTTCTGACGTGCGCATTCAGTGAGGGGCTCCTTGGTGCCAGGGACCAGCAGAGAACAGGGCCCTGCCCTGGGCCAGGCGCGAGTAGAGGCAGAGACACGCTCACTGGCACCCTGTGGGGACCCCGGCCCAGGTCTGCAGAAAGTAACCTGTTCTTCGTGTCCAGTGGTCAGAGAATGTTCAGGCCCAGAAGGTTCTTTCACACCTGAGGTTCTGGCCCATGACTCAGAAACGCTGCATTGTGGCTGGTTGTTGTGTTTACAGCCGATTTTGCTTTCTTTTCAGAATGCTAATTATGATACAGATACTGGTCTCCTGACCATAAGTAGAGTATGTATGCAACATAAAAATTCATGGAGAGAAATTAATGTTGATGGTTATAATAACAGCTGGGACATACTGGTCAGGAGCTTTGGAGAATCCCGTTTTTCTTCTGACAGTTCTGGGGAATGGGAGTTACTTGCACAGAGAGGTCAAGCGACTTGGCCAAGGTCACACAGTCTGCTGGATGGGTCAGAATTCAAACCTAGGTCTGTGTGGTTCTGGAGCCAGCACCCTTCCCCATTCCTGACCAGTCTGCCTTTAACTGCACGGCTGAGATTTTCCTCTTTGTTTTTTCTTTGTTCAGTGTGACGACATCAGGGGTGATGGAGAATATGAAGAAAGTTAAGAAGGTGACCAACGGCTCTGTGGAGCCCCAGGGCGAGTGGGAAGGCTCTGCATGAAGCAGGCCCTGTGAGGTGGACGCCATCAGAGACGATTAACTTATTAATAGTCCTTTTGGTGAGCAAGTGCAGATGGCACCTCCGGCAGCGACACCACGGAGCACGTGGCTGGGAGCAGAGCACGTGCACGCCTCATTTTTTACTCTTTTACGGAAACTGTGTCTGCGGCTGGTCATAAGAGCTAGAATTCTCCTTCAGGTGGGAACCGTGGGAGGGAGTGTAGCGAGGAGAAGGATAAAAGGAAGACTTTGTTTCCATTTATATTTCTTTATTTTTTAATTGGGAACTCTTAAGGTATATGCAGTGTGACCCCAAATGTGTGGTTGGATCAAAAGGAATGTTGGTAGATTGGGAATGGTGGGTGGGGGCTGTCTGCTACCAATCACAGTGCAGGGACTTCCGGAGAAGGGAAAGTGTGTGTGTGTTTGGGGGGGGGGGGGGGGGGGGGGGGGGGGGGGGGGGGGGGGGGGGGGGGGGGGGGTTGTGGCAGCTTTGGGGGACGAAAACTAATGAAATTTGGTTATTTTAGAAAGCAAAGTCAAAACCTAATTCAGTAGGTAGAGCCCACCCCGGGGTTCCTGGCCCTGAATGTTGCCCCAGGCCTTTATTCCAGATTTTTAAAGTGACCAGGAACCAAGAGCTCTAGGACCCCAGTGGTCTTTGTAAAGGGCTTTGTCATCTGAGGGCTGTCACGTAGCTGTCAGAGACCTGGCGCTGGAACACAGCACAGCCCGCTGGTGGGAGACGGCTTTCTCATTTGCAGGTGTTCTGTGTTGCCTAACGGACAGACAGAAGTGTATTTTTAAGCTCAAAAAGCATTCTCCTGTAGGATTTCCCTGAATATCTGGCTCCCCAACTTCCCAAGGCAGCATGGTCTCATTTCCTTCTCTTCTCGTGTCTTCTGTCTACTTTGTGTGACCAGAATATGGGGGCAAATGGGAAGGGCTTTTCCTTAAGGAGCTGTGGGGGTCAGAAAGAGTAGTGTTGAAGCAAATGCTTCAAGTACAAGCAAATCATCATCATTAAAAAGCTTGCTTTTGCTATAAGCCAGATAGGATTTCTAAACAAGGGAATTAAACAGGCATTGTCCCTGTGTTTGAGGAGCATGTGTGTGAAGAACATGAGTGTGACTACCGTTTTACTCTCAGGGCTGGGTGTGGTGAAGTCTTCCAGACTTCCCGAGCTTGGGGACGGACGTGGAGCGGCCTGAAGGGCACACACGGCCGCTCGGTGTTCTGAGCCGTGGGACTAGTCCGCCGTGAGGCCACAGCGGGCTTCGCGGTGGTGTCCACTCTGGTTTTGGTCACCTGGGACTGAGACAGGAGACTGAAAGCTTTCTAATGCTGGGGTGCTGGCTGGCCGGGTCCCTCCCTTCCGGGGCCTCCTGGGAGGGGGACAGTGGTCTCTGGTGGTGGTTATCTTAACCTCTGGCTTGGGAGGCTGTCAGAAACCACAAGGTTTGGGGGTGATCCCTAATATCCCGTATTTGGGAGCCTGATGTCGTTACTCAAAAACGGTTGTTTTCTCTCTCCTGTGTGGTTTTCACTTCCTCCGTGACCCGTGAGGGAGCAGACATTCTTTTTATGCACTTTTCCTAGTCCTTTGTGCTCTGCACGCTGACCGCCAGAGGCCTGGCCCCCACGAAGCGTGGAGTTTGCGGCCACCACCACCACCTCTCCGCAGGCGTCTTCCCATCGTCAGGAGTGGGAAGAACACTGGAAGTGCTAATCTAAGGGACCTTGTTTTTCTAAGCTTGGAGATATAAGAAGGAAGTTGCAGGGAGGCTGGGAAGATGATTAAGGCGCTGTTTTCCTACATATAAACAACCCCAGTTCTTCAGTTGTGTCTTGTGCTTCTGTCAGGGGGATGCTTTTGCTATTGGGTCCGCAAGCGGATGCTCTTGACTGGGGCGCAGACTTCTTGGCAAGAACCAAAGTGTGAGGAGGCCCGGGAGGTGTCCTTGGTTCACGTGCGGGAAGCTAGGCAGCGAGTGAGAGCAGGCGTGAGGGAGGACGAGGCCGAGGCTGAGGACGTGTGTGGGCGGCCACCGCGCTCCCGCCTGACTGCTCCTGAGCTGAGGCGCCCCGGAGGTGAGCCCCCCCCCCGTCCTCCCCGGAGCCTCCGGGCTCGCATAGCACGGCCGCAGGCTGCACGTCCTCAGTCCTGGGCCTTCTGGGACGGAGGTCCAGGGGAGGTGAGGGGGAGCGGCTCAGGAATGGAGGCTGGCCAGCGGCCCCAGCACGCAGCTCGTCTGCCCACATCCTAGGTGGTAGCTGGCAGAGGGGTCAGCTGAGGGAAAGTGACCCCAGCTCAAGACCGGGAAGGCAGGTGCTCACGTGTCACAGAATTCTTTAAGCTCTCCATCCTGGTCTGTGAAAACCTTTCTCTGTCACCTCACAGCTGTGACCAGCACTCAGGTGTACTCTTGAGTCCAGGGCGGGGGGGATGGGAGGGGGGGCAGAGCCCTTTCATTCCCAGCCCCCAGCCCTGTCCTTCATCCTGCTCGCCACAACCCCCTTGGCCGCATTGTGACGCGGTTTTCAGGGTTAAGCCCTTTCAGGGTCTGGGGATGGCTGGGAAGCACTGGTGCCATCGCAAGCCCTCGGTGGTATTTCTGCCACCTCTGACCCTGAGTGCTACTGGCCACGAAGCTTCAGGAACAGAAGGGTCTATTTTGCTTTAATAAAGTGGGTGTTTTCTAGAAAATTACTTCTTGGACCACAAGAACAGTCATTGAGCGCTTAAACCTGGCTCTTAACAGGGGCCGAAGAGTCCGCCAGCCTAGTTGTTGGCCCTGAATTCCAGTAGTGTGGTGCATGTCGTGCTGCTCATGTGACTGGCGGACTAGTGGCCCGTCCTGCCAGGAGAAGCGCGCTCTGCTGGAAAAGGTTCCTTAGATCGCAGTCTGAGTCAGTTCAGTTTTCTTTTGAGAAACCACTTTAGAGTAAAGTTTCCAGGTGTCCCCACCCCTGCCCCCGCTGTGTCCAGCCAGCCAGGGCCGAGCCGGGTCTCCTCGGGAACCCCCTGCACGTGGCTGCTGGGGCAGCGTGGCCGTCTCGGTTCTGATCTCATCAGGCCTCCGCCTGCCCCCTCCCCCACCCGCTTCAGCCCACGTCTCGGCCGCACAGGCTCAGTCTTGGGAACAGGCTAACGCTTTGGTGCATCGCAGCACCTGCTCCCGGCAGCTGTGTGGAGGGAGCACTTTCTAAGCTCAGGAGCTTTCTCAAGAGCCTGTACCACCTAATGCCGTGTGCTACTGCTCTGGACCACGTATGATGTTCCCTGCATGAAAACGTGCGTCTTGTGTTGGTACGTAAGGGTCTGCTGCAAGGAGCCAGTCCTTAATGACCAAGGACGTACGTGTACAAGGTGCCTGTTTTAATGCAAGTGGCGTTCTGGTCATCCCCCCGCGCCAAGGCATTGTTTCTGAGGAAGGCCTAGAGGTGGTCGGCTCTGCTCCACACCCGCCAGAACAGAGCGGTCACGCCTCCTGCTGCCAGGCCTCCGAACTCCAGAGGCTGCGGCAGGGTATGCCCACTCCCCAATCGATCGCACACTCCACACCTCACCCTCCACTCTGCTCGTCTCCCACCCGGCCCTGGCCTTCTCGCAGGTGCAGGAGACCCGGAGTCGGGGTGCCTGGGGAAAGCTGTTGCCTTCCTCTAGGATTCACTAACTTAATGGCTTTCCCACTGAAGAAGTTACACTTCCACGCGATACCTCTGCAGATGCCAAACAGGCGCTCGCCTGGAACCCATCAGATAGTCTCTGAGACCTGCTCTTTACTCAGGTTTCTTTGGGGGGTTTTGGGCAGAAGTCTTTCAGCAAGATCCACCCAAATTGAAGCTAATCCTTGTCACCTGGAATGTGGTTTGGGGAGCTGGACACTCCACACCCCCCAGGGGCTACCTTTGTTGCCCAGCGATGCATGTGAGCTCTGTGCATGGTGTGTGCTTGAAAAGCAGGTAACGCTTCCTGGCTTGCTGCTAGCGTATGGGACATGGGTGTGTCCTGAGAGAGGGACGGGGAGGTGGTGGAGCAAGGATTTGGCGGTGCTGCACCAGGCACCTGTTGGGACTCTGGGGGCAGGACATCCACAGCCGGGCCATTTGGGAAGCAGATGGCCTGGACAGTCAGTAAATGTCAGAATGAAACAGAAGTCCTATTACAATTCACCCCAAGACTGGTACCTTGTGAGGCTCTGGAGTAGTGAGTGGGCCAGATCAGGGGCAGAGAGTTAGCTGTCCTAGCATTTAAGATACTTATTGCCGAAAGGACCCAAAGTCCCATCTGCACAGGGGGTTTCTTGGCACCTTGCGGTGTTTGCAGGTTATAAGTGGGATTCACTTAGTCATGTGACCTCAAAAGAAGTCAGCCACATCTAATCCAGAAATTAGCTTTACGTTGGGGAGAAAACGTCTGTAAATATTCTCTGCTTTCCAGGTTAGATTGGAATGCAGGAGTTTTCAGTATTTTTTTTTTAGCACTAATGATCACTGAAGAGTATTTCTGTAAACATAACGGTGGGGGTTCCTTCAGGGTGATGTGCGGGATGGGTTCTCTCGCTGTGATGCAAACATGTAAAATAAAGATTCTATGACGAAGACGTATGTTTGCAATCCTAGGGAGTCGCTGGCTCCAGCTGCCGTCTCCTCCACCTCCCTCATAATTTCTCTCTTTGTGGTTCTTGTTCATTAAATTAGTTAACTGCCTCCCACCCGCTCCCACTGACAATAGTGACACCTACTAGGAAGTCCCATGTGTCTTAGCAGATTGGTGGCAGCTGCTGTGGGGACTCAAACGTGACTGGGGACTCAAACGTGACTCCCACCCTGAGGCTGTACTTGGGAACAGTCTGAACAGCAGTTGTAGTTTGTGGGTCTGCTGCCTCCCCTGAGGGCAGGGGTACCTTCTGAGTCAGGCCCCGGCACTGCTGTCACCTGAGGGGAGGTGTCAGTGGAGACTTGGGGCAGAGCCCACACTGTGACAGACTTAACGTTCACCCTGTTCTGACACCAGTCATCAGCCCTACGAGGTGTACCCCACATCAGAATCAGAATTCCAAGGTTTTAGACTCAAAGCCTTTTTAGACGTCATCCAATCCCTAACCTCTTATTAGGAATGTTTTAAGTTGAGGTATAACTTACATACCATAAAATTCTCCCTTATAAAACGTAGTTGGGTGAGTTTTGACAAATGCACATTCAGCCTGTAGCCTCCACCATGATGGAGATGCAGCATTTCCGTCACCCTGTGAGGTTCCCCCGGTGCCCCTTCCAGCACCGCGGGCTGGATCGCTGTTCTAGAACTTCCCCTGAAGGAAACCATGCACTATACCCTCCATGGTGTCTGGCTTCCACACAGCGGACTGTTGTAGGGGGTTATCCATCCAAAGCCCTGGCTTTAAAGCTACAAATATTGGGACCTACCTAGAGAAGGCTGTGCTCCCCCTGCACACACACCAGCCAGCTGGTCAGGGTCTGCCAAGAGGAGACCCCAGGCCTCCTGACTGCGACCCTGTTGGGAAATGAGGATCATTCCAGGTCTGGTGCCCGGCCCAGCACGGGTCCTGAGGGTCACTGCTCCTCAGGGTGACTCAGCCGGCCCGCTGGGCCGGAAGCGCAGAACGACAGCTGTGGGACCCATGTCCCTGGCCTGTGCTGTCCAGTCAGTGGCCCTGCCTTACCCACAGCCCTTGTTCCTGACTGGCAGGGGTCTTCCTCCCCACAGCCAGGCCGGAGCTGTCCCAGTTAGAAGTGCAGCCTCCAGCCCGGCCACTGTGCTGTGGGGGCGGGGAGCCTGCACCCCAGAACCTGGGCTCCACCTTCGGGAGGCCCCATGCCCCTGAGTGTGACCCCTGCTCACTTGCCTTCCGAGTTCTCTGATCTATGAAACGGCCAAGCAAGGCAAGTGGGAACGTGTGCATCTGACCCAAATGTCCTCTGCTGAGAGCAGCCAGCGCCTGCCTCCAGCCCCAGGACCCTGGGCAGGCCCTTCCCGGTGCTCACATGAGCCCCTGTACCGTCACAGCCGCCCCTGTCACCAGGAATCTGTCAGGGGGCAGATGGATAGCTGCACCTTCCCTCAGGCTACCTGACAATGAGGGAAGAGGTGTAAGGAAACGCTGACTTTTGCTGCCTGGGCCCCAGCTGTGAATCCCAGCTCCTGCCAAAGCTGCAAGAATTGGTGGGGGGCCTGGTGCACCGCCCACGCCCCCACATGAGGAGGAGCTGCCGCTGCAGTTTGGGGACTGGGTTCCAGGGGCTCGATTTGACCTGCTCAGGGAGCTGTGCCTTACACCGCTCACCCCAACTTGGTGAGAAAATGCTGACTTCATCAGCACAGGGATCCGCTCCTTAAAACGTCTGCAAGAACGGAGCTTGTGGCTCCTCATGAAACCGAACATTCTGGTCCTGCACTTGGAACAGCACACCTCAGAGCCAGGCTGCACAGCACGAGGGTTGAGAGTGGTTCTCAGCACTCGTGTTCGCAGGGTCCCAGCGGAAGATCGGCAGCCAGCAAGCCCGTGAAAACATGCTCCCCTTCCTCAGCCATCAGGGAAGTGCCATCCACTTCCCACCCACTAGGGTGGCTGTCAGAGAAGACATGATAACAAGGGTTGGTGAGGGTGGGGAGAAACTGGAACCCTCGTACGCTGCTGATGGGGCTGTGAAATGGTGCAGCCGCTTTGGAAAAGCTGGGCCCTTTCTCAAAAGCTTAAACATGGTGTCACCTTGTGACCCAGAAATGCCACTTCTAAGTACATACAGTCCAGAGGAATGAAAACATGTCTGCACAAACACTTGTGTACAAGTGTCCATAGCAGCATTGTTCCTAACAGCCCCAAATGGGAAATAACCCAAATGTTCATCACTGATGAGTGGATAAATAAAAGCGGTCTATTCATACAAAGTAATATTATTCAGAAGTAAAAAGGAATCAAGTACGGTTACATACTATAACATGGATGAAACTTGACATTATACTAAATAAAAGAAGCCAGACACAAAAGATCACCCATTGGGGGTGCCGGGATAACTCCGTGGTTTGAGCTCTTGCCTTGCAATTGCGAGGTCCGGGGTTCGATTCCTGGCTTTGGCCTGTGCAACCCCATGTGCTGAACTGCAGTGCAACTGGTAGCTGCTGAGGGGGTTCAGTGGCGAAGTTTCGTCCCTCCCATGCAGGAGGCCCCCGGGTTCAGTTCCTGCCCCACATGAACCCACGTCCACCTGTGTGGAATGAAACCATGTCACAACTAATGATGTACAACTATGGAGACTGCTCTGGGCCCTGTAAAAAAACCCCAAAATCTCCTATTGCATTATTCCATTTATATAGTATGTCCAGAATAGGCAAATCTATAGAGAGGAAGCTTAGTGGTTTTGCCAGGGGCTGTGAGAGGGTGGTTATAAGGGGTGTCTGCTAAAGACAGTGTGGTTTCTTTTTGGAAGTAATGAAACAGTTCTAACATTGTGGTGGTGGTTTGTAAAGGGTGTCCCAAAATTCACGCAAGAAGTAATTTTGATAGAAAACACAGGTTTATAATTAAAAATTGTAAGTTTTCATTGCTCGACAATGAAAACGCGTTGTTCTTTCGTGTAGCGCTCCATTTTTAATAACCCTGAACTGTCAGCTGTCACGCTTTTTTGTTGTTGTTGGCAACACTTTACCGCACAAATGACGCAAAATTCAAATCTTGCGTGAATTTTGGGACACCCTTTACAACTCAACAAATATACCGAAACCCATTAAAAGTGCACTTTAAATGGGTGATTTGTATAGTATGTGAATTATATCTCACTAATGCTATTTTTTTTTTTTTTTATCTTTTCACATTTATAGAGAGAAATTATCTTTTTGTCTTCAGTACATATTTATTTCTATTTTACTTTTTGACAGATAGAGAGAGAGACAGAGACAGAGACAGTTAGAGAACCGAACTGTGGGAACTCCCCAGTTCAGCACGTGGGTCCTGCCTGGGCCGGAGCCGGGATTCGATCCTCGGTC